>CAJUYH010002393.1:351-23440 GCA_910591685.1 Galerucella tenella
TGAAATTTCGATCTACAGAAAATTGCACCAGCAAAAAAGTCGACCATGTGCATCAAGTTTTATTTTCAATACACTAAGAGTGTTTTTCTTTTATTTATTGTAAGTTTTATAAATTGTGTTCTTTGGAAATTCAATTTGACATTGATTTATTCAAATTTTCGTATATATTATACCCTACAATCTTTTTTAACGCTTTAGATAGTCCTGTTACAAAAGATGTTGGATCTTGGTAATGTACTTATTTTATAAAGCAGCGATAATCGATTGTTAAAAGGCTAAGGGATGGAAATGAACAACTATAAGGGCACTTTGGGGGGTTTTGAAGTTTGCAACTGTTAGATCGCTTTAAAGGTTTCATCCAGTAATTTATTCAGGTTAATATTAAATTTTTTTCACCACAAAAAATGTTCATAAAGAAGTTTCAGTATGAAAAAAATTTTGGTTTTTATATGTCCTCACATTGACATTAGAAAGAGTATAACAGCTTCATCTCTCTGAAAGTATCTTTAAGGATGTAATTTACCCGTATCGTCAAGAGAGTCAAGTACTCAAGACGCGAATTATCACCCACTTTTGGTCTCTACTCTAATTTCTATTCCTACAATTCAGACTTAGCGTTTATCTTTGTTGAATGTCGAATTTCCAACGTTAGCGTATTATCTATATCGTTTTGCTGATATAGAGCAACGTTTAATAATTGAAAATACACTTTTTGATGTGAAAAAATTGACACACAGCAATATTTTTCAAAACAATGCTCACACAGTTTGAAAGTATCCTATTTAATTCGAAATAAAAAGGCCATTGTTTTAAGCTGGAATTTATTTTGCACATGAACGTAGTTGATTTTTACTTACCACTCACGTTTATAGGGATTTTTTTCCCAAGGTCTTTTCGACAGTTTTATACCGGGTGTCCCAAGTATACAGGCAATATCTCTGACAAGTTAATTAATAAATAAAAAAACTGCATTGAATGGCATGAAAGTACCTTCTTAATGAATTATAAAAAAAATGTTTTACATTTGACAGCACCCCTCACTTTTTATTTTTAAATAGCACCCCCTGTATATTGTCATTGGAAATTGTGTGTCGTTCTATTTGGAATACAACGATAGCACATTCTTGGTATTTTACTTTATTCATACTAAAATAAATGTAATCACACATGTAAAATAAAAATAAGTGATTTCTTTAGAATCTCTGTATCTAATATATAATTATATCAAATCAATATTTTAGTGATTCTTATAGTGACTGTCATCATGCCTATTGTAACTCTTACGTTTTACACATTCGTACACTATCTGAAATTGTCTCTTCAAAATTTCCGAGTAAGATTAACATTATTGAAACAACGCTGACAGATAACCGTCCAGTTTACATCGAGTAAATTAATCCAACATCGATTCTACCAAAAAAATGTATATTTTTTCTGCGTATAAGGGCTCTTGGATCCTATGCCACAAGCAACATAAACAGAACGATTCATTATTTCACGACGTACTCAATTTTTTATCACAATACATTTAGCTTGTGATGTTTTCCCTTGTTAGTGTATTCAGGGACGTACACGATGATATTTTCCATGGTGATGCCTCCGAACTGCCGCCCCTTATTTTGAATATTTTAAAATTATGTTTCCCATTAAAATAACATAAATTCTTTTCTGATATAATAACTCTGTTTGCGCTTATAACTCGTGTTGTAAAGCATTTTACCTACGACCCCCCTTGTAATCAGTCAATAACACACAGTCGGTATCAATGTAATGACGTCTATTACGCACTGTAAAAAAAACGCACAGCTGTAAAGTAAATCGCACGGCTTCCCTAGCAACATCTTAGCAACTGTCAATAGACGTCTCCATTTTATTCAAAATTTACTATCTGAAAACATTAGATATAGCCACGTTTAACTATGAAAAGCCCAAAGGGCTATGTATATGTATTGGTTATAATTGAAAAATGGACTTTCGATTATCAACAAACTTACCGACTTAAAATTCGATCCATTCAAAACAATGATTTATTTAAAAATGCTATAACTTTCAAATAGGGAGGCCGATTTATTTGAATTTTTTAGTAATTTTTACATAAAATACTGTAGTTTCAAGGCTATTATTCGGACATCTAAAAGTAATTTAGTACTCGCCTCATATACAGGGGAGAAGAGAAAACAATTTTTCCTCTACTTTCGACACACCCTGTAGGTTAATTCTGCTAGTAGATCTGCACACAATTAACTTTATCAAGAACACTGATTTGTTTCCAACATTTCGTTTTTTTATTTACCACAATACCTTAATTTGTTTATGAAATGTGACGGTTTAAAGAAAATGCAACATTTTAGAAATGGTCATAATTTAAATGACGGTAGAGAATAAACTACAAAACTAGTAGAGTGCTGTGGCCAACTCACAATATGACAACTGTCAAATATTCGTTACTTGGCAATTGCAGTTTAATTATCAGTATTTAATTTAACATAATGGTTTTAACACCTACTGATGCAGCACGAGCAGTTGCTCTGGTACAAGACGGTAGGTCTCAGTATTATGCTTCTAGAATATTGGGTATTAAAAGGTGTAGCGTCCAGAGAGCTGTACAACGTTTCAATGAAACTGGTAGTTTTTCGAGACGAAGAGGATCTGGCAGACGACGTTCTACAAATGTTCGAGATGATGGTTAAACGTTTTGCGAGAAAGAAATACTACTGCTGTCATGGTTCGAAATCGTTTGGAAGAAGTACGCCAAGTAGCTGTTAACGAAATAACGATTCGAAGGCGATTACGAGAACAAGGATTACGCTCCAGAAGACCTGCAACTGGTCCGGAGTTACTTAGGAATCTTCGATTTGCCAGGGAGCATCATTGGAATGTCGATGACTGGAGTAAGATTTGATTTTCTGACGAGTTAAGGTTTTGTTTACGTTCTCCAGATGGCCATGACAGAATATGCCGAAGAAGAGGCGAAAGGTTTGACCAAGCAAATTTTTCCACAAGACTCAGTTATGGAGGAGGATTGGTAATAGTTTGGGGTGGCATAAGCAATAAGCATGGAAGCTCGTACTGATTTAGTCATTGTTGGCGACGGAGCAATGACAGCTAAATGATATATTGGTGATGTGCTAGATCCACATGTAATTCCATTTGTACCGTTTATAGGAAACGAATTCATGTTTATGCACGACAACGCTCGACCACATATTGCGAGGATTGTATTTCAATATTTGGACGAAACAGAAATTCAAAGGATGAACTGGCCATCACGTAGCCCAGACCTCAATCCAATTGAGCACGTCTGGGACATGATGGACAGAGTTCGTAACCGAGTTCCTTCTCCAAGTAATCTCCAAGTAAAATTTTTTTGAGAGATGCTTTGGTCCAAGATTGGGATCAGATTGACCAGATGGAGATTCGACGCATTGATGCAGTTATTCGCGCTCTTGAGGGAAATACCTGTTTTTAATTTGTAATAATTATTAGTTTATTTGTTGTTTGATTTGTTTATAAAATTATGTATTACTCTGCTAAAACTGAATAAAATAATTAAGAATGTTGCATTTTCTTTAAACCGTCACATTTCACAAACAAATTAAGATATTGAGGTAAATGAGAAAAACAAAATGTTGGAAACAAATCAGTCTTCTTGATAAAGTCAATTGTGTGCAGATCTACTAGCATAATTAACCTACAGGGTGTGTCAAAAGTAGAGGAAAAAATTGTTTTCTTTTCCCCCCTGTATATCCAGCGAATACCTAATTACTTTTAAATGTCCGAATAATACTCTTAAAACTACAGTATTTTATCTAAAAGTTGCTAAAAAATTCAAATGAATCAGCTTCCGCATTTGAAAGTAGGAGCATTTTTAAATAAATCATTATTTTGAATGGATCGAATTTTAAGTCGGTAAGTGTATTAAAACGTCAGTTCTTAAATGTGCTCCTTGCATTGGTAATAGAGTAATGGAGATGGAGTTTACCAAGCACCTCTAATTATGTAACTGTTATTTCGTATGATTCTTAAAAAAAATACAAGTACAAGTAGGTCGTAGGTAAAGTATAGTACGTAACTCGTGTTGTAGAGCATTTTACGCACTCACGGAATTACGGCGAACTGGCAATATCAAGTAATTTACAGAACTCAACAAATTGTGTTTTTAATATTAATTTTTATAATAATTAGTAGTTTTTAATTGAAGCTTTGAATATTTTTGCATCTACGGTCGTAGAAAAAATAATGTTCCTAACTCATGCATAAAGTGTCTTTCCCGCCCTTGACAGCTTGCCCGAGCTCCGCTCCTCGTCCTTCGGGTCAACTGCAGTCGCGTGCGGGAAAGTATCACTTTCCGCACTTGTTAGGAAAATAACTATCTAGTTCGCTCTCCAAATGCCGCCTGATGTTGACGCCTCCCTGTTTCATAGTACCACACGGCCCTTAGTGTATTTTACAAAAACAGGTTTCTAATAGAAAATATATGCTAATTTATTTAAAAAAAGGTAAAGGGATGTCCTTTTGGTACAGAATAATATGTATTTAGGCTTAACATCCCTTAAAATGCTGACTGGGAAATTGACGAATCAAATTAGTGAAGGTAAAGAAGTTTTATAATTAAAATCTAACAAAAGAGGACGCTTATTTTAAACATTGTGGTCGTCAAATTTTTATTTAGATTCATAGAAAGTTTGATGAGACTGTAGTGGAACTTTTAAATTGAAAATCATGTGAATCTCCTGGTATAAACTTATATTCAGCACTTTGAGGAGAATGTGGTTATATTGAACTGATTTATTTATGCATAAAATGGAAAATTAGATGTACCAGGAACTATCTCTCATGTCACAATCAGGTTATATAATACCTATCACATCCAGCTATATAACATGCGAATACTTCCACAACCATAGTTGCGTGGATAGATCCTTCTTACCCAAGAATTCATTCGGAACACGATATGATGATGGATTTATTAAGCATTTTATGTTTATAGGCCAGTCATTTTAGACCAAAAGTATAAGTAATTCGACATTGCCACGTTTAACTATGAAAAAGTTGAAGTACTGATTATGTAGTGATAATAATTATAAATGGGTCTTTTTATTATTAACAATATTAAAAATATGATTCAACGTTCATTTTATAATGTGCTTGTTTCCTTGGATTTATTCTATTAACATTATTTTCCAATTCATGAATATTAAAAGAGAACCTTTTTCCAAATTTGTTATGGGCTTCTTAAAGCTCTGGCAACGTTGTACGAAAACCATAATGACCACACCCTCCGATTACATAATTGGTGATTTTTATCGACCAGGTGACTTCTTATTGGCAAGCGCGTGCGTATGTTCTTCCCTCTCACTTCGTCAATTGACTGATATTGATTTATCCAGTGGCGTTGGTATTGTCAGTTACCTTTGTAATTTCAGTTTTACTTGGTAAAATAGGTACCGTACGCCATTTGTACGTTTGACAGATATACGCCATGTTTTTCCTCGCCTCTTACCGACGCCGCGTAGCTCCAGATAAACTTGCCAAACTATAGTTGTTAACCCTATCGTCTGGCCTATTATACGTTTTAAAAAGGTTGACGTTAATAATTTTTATGGATAAAAAAAAGTTTAGATACATATCGAAGAATAATAATTATTCTAACGATTTTTAAAAGCTTTGAAAAATATTTTCCAAAGACACTGACCGTTTAACTAAGAAGCAACAACTACTTCACGGGCTGTAGGCACTGGCGGACATTGAATTACACTTCAAAGTCAAACGGGGTACAAGATATTTAACACCAACCACTCTGGTTTGCAAGATAAGGCACAAAAACGCCGAGACCGATCTAGTATATGTCAAATCTGTCAGTGGACCACTACTCCGCGGCTGGATGTAACGCGACATGCAGTAGATGGACGAAAAATTTTGAGGCGATGGATTAAAAGTTTCACTTTAAAAAGGATTCATTGTAAATAATAATCGATAAAATGTATGGTAGTAAGAAATTGGTGTAGAAGTTGTTAATAAATTATAGAATTCATACATAGTTGTATCTAGCGACCAGTTTATACGAGCAATAAATAATGTTAAGGCTATTTATGACGAATACGTGCAAATCTTAAATCACATACGTCAAATAAAATATTTTCGGAAAACGAGGGATTACATAAAATGACAGGTCAGTATAGCAGGTACAACCGATCTCTCAGAGAATTTATCCTTTGCAGTAAAAATGTA
Source organism: Galerucella tenella (assembly GCA_910591685.1). Lineage (NCBI taxonomy): Eukaryota > Metazoa > Arthropoda > Insecta > Coleoptera > Chrysomelidae > Galerucella > Galerucella tenella. Next base: position 6,583 of record CAJUYH010002393.1, read on the forward strand.
ATATACGAGTTTTACTCTGCGGTAACCCGTGAAATATTAGAAGCATAAGGAGAACGTTTCGAATATATCATCTTCAATCCACCCTATTATACACTGATCGAAAAAATTTAGCTACAAAAATTTGAGACGTTTTAAAAAGTGGATTTCTCTTGAACCACTCATTTAATTTTGATTATTTTTTTGGAACTTTAGTTCTTTACGTCGGGTTATGTTTGACCAGGGGTCGCGACGCAAAAGATCTGACCGTTACGTTACGTTACGTTATGTTACGTTGCTTCGTTATGTGCCTTGCTTGCGTGCGTGTGCTCTCTCCTGAGTCTCTCTATCGATATGCTTCGGCCGGGAATCGAAATCGGGCCGCCCGCGTTGAAGGCGAGCATTCTACCTCTGAACCACCGATGCTATATTAAAATTATATGCAAAGCTGGTATTCGCAGTGCTGGTGATCTAGTTGAATTTGTTCGGATAAATTTTCACTATTATTTCCATAATTTTTTTTGCGCGATTGATCTTTTTTGTTTATTTACAGCATCGGTTGTCAGGACGGTAGGTTGTGTTTACTGGTTTCTAAGTTTAACACGTCGGTAAGTGATTTTCTTACCGTTCAGACGTCGAAAAGTAATAAATTTCACCAAAATGCAAAATATATTTTAAACTGATCGAGAAGTATAAATGTCACTTTTGAAATTTCGTTCATTTCGAAGAAATTTTATTTATTTTATTCGGAATCTACCGTGTGAGAGTCTGGTTTGCTTACTACTCGACCACTGAGGAATATGCAAATTGGTTATCTATAACGTCAGATGTATTACATAATTTTTGCTTAAAAGGAACTAAAGTTCCTACCGTGTGTCCCGCGACACGTTCTACCTTTTTTTGTGAATTGTAAGTAAATAGTAGTATAAATATTTATCTAAATCTAAACAAAAAAAATGAATAATCTGTCGATAAAGGCTTGAAGTATTTATAAGCAACAGAAGTGTCATTCGATAATATCTTATCTACATATATCTACACTGTCGGGAAAATCGATTTCCCGCACCTGAGGTCCACAAGTCCCATTACATATTACCTATTTCTGGAATACATTCAACAGAGTGGGTGCGACCTATATTGATTCCAACTCTATTATTTCAAATGCAAAACCATGTATATGATTTTAAATTTGATGACAGTGTTAATTGAATAACTGGAATGTACGGGTGTTGTGAATTTAGTAAAATATTTATTTTTCATCCTTATTTAAGCAGGAAGGACAAATAAAACGATTCCTGTAAGGATACACATACATTTAGTTTGGTAACAAATAATTAAAAGCTCGTAGAGGTCCCAAATAAGGCAGGGGCGACTGTTAAAAATATAGTTTGGAAAGTTTATCTGAAGCTACGGGGCATCGGTAAGAGGTGAGGAAACATGGCGCATATCTGTCATAAACGTACAAATGGCGTACGGTACCTATTTTACCAAGTAAATTGAAAATGCAAAGGTCACTGACAATACCAACGCCACTGGATAAATCAATATCAGTCAATTGACGAAGTGAGAGGGAAGAATACACGCACGCGCTTGCCAATAAGAAGTCAGCCGGTCAGGCCTTTCGATAAAAATCACCATAAAAATCACCAATTACATAATTCGGAGGGTGTGGTAATTATGGTTTACGTACAACGCTGCCAGAGCTTCAAAAAGCCCATAACAAATTTGAAAAAGTGTTCTCTTTTAATATTCATGAATTGGAAAATAATGTTAATAGAATAAATCCAAGGAAACAAGCACATTATAAAATGAACGTTCAATCATATTTTTAATATTGTTAATAATAAAAAGTCCCTTTTCTAATTATTATCATTACATACTTGACACTTTAGCTTTTTCATAGTTAAACGTGGCAATGTCGAATGTTTTCGACTGCATTCATTTCACGGCTTCAGATAAACTTGACAAAGTATAGTTGTGACGGTTTTCCGTGAATGAAACAACTACTACTCAGGTTTTAAGATCAGGCATTGGATAAATCAATTCAATATCGCATATTGAAGTCTCTGTAATCTTGAACACACTAATTAAAAATTTAAGAGATTTGGAAGAAAAACATTAAATTTTCCAGTCAAATTTTGTTAATTTTTTTACCGGAATTCTGTGCAGTAGAGGGACAACCCATACATCAACTAGACTGATCACTCAAGGTTGGTTAATTATTTTTTTCTGTTACGCTATGCACTACTAACAAAACTTTACTATGTAAGTGCAAAATGAAGAAATCCAACTGTATTCTCCCAGGGAGGACGTTGGCTTCAGTGGATTTCGTTTTAAATTTGCAATAATCAGTTCACGACCTTATCCGGTGAGTTGAAGCAACTATGTATGGTCGGAAAAAACCTTTTTCCTCTATTAATTACATGTAAAATGTATGAAACAATAAAATCCCTGATAGCAAAATAATAAAAACAAAGTTAACAACAAAGATATGCGACATCGGCGCTCAAGAGAAGAACAACAAATAAGTATAGCTGGGGGAAATTAAAAATAGAAATGCTAAATAATATAGGACATGTGGAATGTTTGGAAAAATATCGGAAAAGGAAGATGTCATGTTTCCGCCGTGAAGCAGAGTCGCGCGGATGCGGAACACATACTTAGTTTACCGAATTTTTTGCGGACAAACCATTGATCGGACGAAAAAGACGCAGGAGACCTTTTTTATTGCAAAAGAGTTCCCCTACACGGTGGTATTTTTTATTCTTCTCCACCTTCCTCCCAGCGTGAGATATTGAAAAATTTCTACCACGATTTTTTTTCAAAAACTCACTATTTTGCTGCTCTATTGCTTGGTCTATAAGAAGAGTCCGGAGCTTTAGAAAAAAAAAGACAAATTTAGGAACACAGATATAACAAGTCAAGTAAAAATACAAGACAGACTAAAAGAATATGAGAAGGAAAAATATTTGAAAATAAAGGGAAGACACGGCAAAAAAAATTATTGCAGTTTTGAATCAAAACTTTTGATGAACAAAAACATGACCGCATAATTTCACAAAAGGCTCCAAACAAAAGCGTTTAACATCAAAAACTCTTTCCGGCGAACAATTCACCATAATAGAAATTTTTCAGCTTGAATTCGCGCATTTAAATTATAAAAGAATGTCGTGATTTAAAGTCCCCCAACAAAATATATCATCCTAATACCTTAAGATGTAAAAATAGTGTAGGATTTTTGCTAAAGAACAAAGGGAAGATGGAAAATTAATTTAACAAATAGCACTCGAGTCTATTTTGTTTTGAACCTTCGCTAATTCTAAATTGCTTCTCCCAAAGGTGTACGGGACTAAACAGAGGAAAAGTGTTCGTATCACGAGGGTGCAATTAGCAATTTAATTTTTGCAGTTGTGTGTTTGTCCATTTACCACAGGGAGTATAATTTTTGCAGTTCTCATAGAAGTTTTACGACCCAAATGAGATCCATTTTAGTATGGTCAAATGCAGTCTTATCACGCGGGTTATACGATTCAACAAAGACATACTCACTGTTTTTGTGTTCTTTTATTGCCTTTAATCATAACTTCCAAATAAAATCCGTAAGATGAATATGCAATTTTGACGGTAGAAAAAAGGATATGATAAAAGTATTAGAGAATCGAAAAATTGTGCTAAAATTTCTATTCCGCCAGTGTCGTAGAATTTGGGAACGATTAACCTGTCACTTGCCCCTGTCGTACGCCTCTGGTAGTAGCCAGAAACGTTTGTTCAATATAATTTAGTAGGGTGTACACTGTCTACACTTTCTGCCAAATATGAAATGAATACATAAAACAGTTTTAAAGTACTGGGCACAAATAGTTTTCAAATTTTTAAACAAAACACTCTGTAACTAAGTAAGCAGCTACATTTTATTTAGGTGTTTGGGGTTGAATCTTCATAATTTGAAGGCAGGATTCTACTATTAAATTATTTCCAATTAGTAATGAATCACCCTGTATAGTTGTTAACTTCCCAAACTTTCAAAAAGTTCTGTTGATCCATTTTAAATTCTCATTTTTTTTCGTTCATTTCAACGTCTGTTACGTTACGAGATATAAATGTCCTTAACCTAAAAAAAATTCCTCTCATTTTGGTGAAACAACAAATTCGATCTCGTCGTCCCGAGTGGCATTTAAGGGATAGAACAGAACAAATAAAAATTTTATTACGCAATCGTATCCATTTTTTTATTATCCAAAAGAGAATATGGATACAGGTTTCATTAAATCCAATTGAAGAAAATTGTTTTTGTTAGTTCGAGATTCAAATTTTGTGAAAAAAATTTACTGTATTATTTTATTGATTTAAAAATGGCTTTTGACTTTTTATGAGTTTAACGAAAATAATAATGAATTAGGGAACCAAGTGCCAAATATTTTCTCTAAAGGAAGGAAGCAATAAGGAAAGTGGAATTTTATTCCGAAAACCTAATGAGATAATACTTGAATAGAGGAGTTCAATGTTCAATCTAAGGTCAGTGTGGCCAACAAAGAGTGTTTTTTTCTGACAAGAATGACAGTTAAGGTCTACCATTCAAAACATAAGATTTTTGCATGTTTTTTTATCATTGGGAACATCTATATTGCTTTATTAAAATAAAGAATACACCCCGAAGCGTATATTTTGAAATTTAAAATGACTTTTTAGCTGAATACTCAACATATCGGTGGCCACTAATTCTAGCAAGAGTTCCTAGAATTATTGGCCACCGATATGTTGAGTATTCAGCTAAAAAAACATTTTAAATTTCAAAATATACGCTTCAGGGGTGTATTCATTATTTTAATAAAACAATATAGATGTTCGTAATGACGAAAAACAAGGAAAAATCTCATGTTTTGAATGGTAGACCTTAACTGTCATTCTTGTCAGAAAAAACCACTTTTTGTTGGCTACAGTGACCTTAGACTGAACTCTTCTATTATAAAGAAGAACAGTGGTGCTAGACAATATTTTGCAGGGATACAAATTTCATATGTTAAAACATATTCGAATTATTTAAAAATGAAAATCAGAGCGTTTTCAAACACTCATCGCAAATAAGAGAGGCATCTTTTCATATAGGGACGATATGAATTTAATTCGTTGAAAACTGCATGTGCAAAGTGTTTAAAAAAAGAGCGGTAATTAAATTTTTCTGCTATTCTACACCGACTGAAACGAAACTTTTCAGATATTTTCTAATGGAAAAGGTTGTGCTTTTGATCTTTTACGTTGCAAACTGTCTTTTTATAAAAAAAAATACCCTTAGGTACAGTCGATTTAAAATAGAGGGTATACGTATTTAAAAGAGACATTTACGTCATTTTATTTACGTAAAATCGGTTGGAGATAGAGATGAGTTGAATTTTTGACAACCTCAAATTCTAATAATTAGGCTGTCTGTCAAATATAATTCAATATGGCGTCCCAATAGAGTCTATTTTTGAGAATAGGCCAAGCAATAAAGCATTGAGACCTAAAAGATCTATTGTGCCCCCTTACTTCTACTTTATAGTTTCTGAGGAGAGTCTCAGAAACTAGTAGCTCCTTTAGTCCTATTTCCCGGAGGAATTTTAGGATATCTGTAAGCTTGAACTTCTATCCAGTAATCTCCCAGGTGCAGTGCTCTAGGATTCTGAAGTGCTGTGCAGTTGGGAAGTATGTAGATGGAGGTTTCTTCTTCCATGACACAAAATCTGCATCCTTCTTCCTCCACTATATTAAGCTTTTTCAAGGTTCAGACGACAAGGTCCCGTTAAAATCCCTGTTAAAACACTTAGCGCAGTTTTACTTTGATTTATGCATTCATTTGATCTCAGCAGGTTTTAGTCACCCAGAAGAGTCTTTGATTTTATAAGCCCTACTAGATCTTTCCAATGGTCAGATCTTCTCTTTTTCTCGGCTTTACCTATTTCTTCCAATAGTACATTAAGGCTGATTCCGCAAAAGGGTTCAGGCCCCCAGAAAGGTATTTAAGTCCCCCTTCTTTGCTAGTTCATCTGCTATTTTAATTCCTTCTATTCCAGTGTATCCTGGAATCCAGTAAAGTGACTATATTATTCTCGCCTAGTTCATTGAGCTTGTCTAGGTATTCCCACGCCATTTTGGAACTGATTACACAAGAGCTCAGTGCTTTAATGGCTGCTTGACTATCAGACATTATGATAATCCTTTGTCTTCTGTATCCTTTATCAATATTGAACTGGGCGCACTTTCTTATGGCGTGGATTTCTGCTTGAAAGATACTTGGGGTTTTTCCCAAGGTTTCAGAGTGTTTGGTTCCACAATGTCCCGTTAGGATCCCATTGAAAACTCTTAATGCAGTTTTACTTTGACTTATGCATTCGTTTGATCTCAACAGGTTGTAGTCACCCAGAAGAGTCTTTGATTGTATAAGCCCTACTAGATCTTTCCAATGGTCAGATCTTCTCTTTTTCTTGGCTTTACCTATTTCTTCCAATATTATATTGCAGCTGATTCGGTAAAAAGGTTCAGGCCCCCAAATGGGTATTATACTTCCCCACTTTGCTAGTTCAACTGCTATTTCATTTCCTTCTATTCCAGTGTGTCCTGGAATCCCCATTGTTCTCCTCTAGTTTGTCTAGGCATTCCCACACCATTTTAAAACTGATTACACAAGAACTTAGTGCTTTAAAGGCTGCTTAACTATACGACTATCTTTTTCCAATTTAAATTCTACATATTCTTCTCAATTCCACTTATTCTACCACTTCACCAATTCAATCTAAAACTTGAATCGTATCTTAACTTCCGCCACCTATGGAGACGTGGTTTTAACGAGCTCGCAATTGATTCGACTTATTCAAATTGTCATTTGTATCATTTAACCTGCCACTCAACAATGAGCCCTCTATTCAGTCTCTTACGCGTTCCATCCATTGCTCTTAAACCCCCCATAATTCTCGCGCTACATGTTGCAAACCCTATTTTGTTTTCGGAGTAACCAAATCGATATTGTGCTGCCAGTAGCTAACTACTAATTGCTTTTCCAAGAGAGTTGACGTTTTCCATACAATGCAATCGGTTAAGAACACTCGTTGTTTTCAAGTTTTAATCGCAATAAAAGTGAGAAGTTATTTTAAACTACAACGTCAGTGTGGTCAAACCTAGTACTGCAAAGTACGGTATTCTTAGGTTTATGGTTTATTTTTTTCAAAGAATCGTCATCTTCTCCGACATTCAAGCAGCACCAAAGGCGGTACGCTGGTGTGGGAGTGTCGCAATGCCTTCAACAGACTAGGTAGTCATAATAGAGTGACCTGGGTTCCAGGTCACCAAGGAATAAAAGGCAATGAAAAGATAGATGAATTAGCCAAGCAGGGAGCAACGGAGGTCATGATGGGGCCAGAACCTTCCTGTGGAATTGCTAAATGCCTAAGTAAAGAGAGCATCCACAAATGGATAAACAACCAGGCGTTGCTCTGGTGGTATGAAACCCCAGGACAAAGGCATTCCTTAAAGCCCCTCGGTCAAACTGTCACACAATTGGCCTAGCAGATGACAGCCTATGCAGGTTCTGCCAGGAAGAAGACGAAACCACGAATAACATACTCTGTGAGTGCGAAGGCCTAGCAAGGGTTCGGTTTCATTTACTCGGAGAAGAAAAACCGAGGGCAGAGAGCTAGAAACCGAGCTCTTAATATAGGGATGATTAATCTAGGTTTATGACAATTCCAAACCAAGAAACTTAGGTAGGTACTATGACCAGGAAAGTACTAGCGAAGCTCCAAGGTGGTCCCATTTAAATTTCATAGCTGTTGGACCTTGTACTTCCAATATACACCAAAAAAAAAAAAATCAACATCAACTAGGGAATATTATTTTATGCTTTTTTCGGAATAAAATTACACCAAGAAATTGTTCATGGTCCAAAAACGTATAACAAGTGAATAATTTCTCTGGAATTCCGTTCGTAGTGTTTTGGGAAATCAAAAAATTACGTGACATCCTCCTAAAAGGAAACGTCCAATTAAAAAACAATTTATGATATTTTGTGCCCAAACGTCAAGAAAGTTAGAAGCTTTCCAAAAAAAGAGTATCAAGGACTTAGTGAATTACGGTATTTTTACGACGTTTCTGCAGTTTCTCTTTCTTATCGTCGAAATACTTTCACTCCAATTTATTTAATAGAGCTGGAATATGTTGTTGAATAAAAAAAATGGATATACAGGGTGTTTCATTTGGGAGAGGGCCTAACTTTAACTGTAGATGGTTAATGCATCTAGAGAAGCATCCTAAAAATTCAATTGAGTTTGTATGTTTACGAGTACAGACCACTAAAAAATGTGATTACAGGGCCGTACTTACAAATACTCATTCAATATGCTTCGAATACTTCCAACACCCTGTATAAGGATATGTATATGGAAACTATGCTCTTCTACATTTATAATAACAAAAGTAAAATACAAGTATTAAATTTATACTTCAAAAAACGGAGAGATTTTTATTAATATTATTGATTGACCTGAAAAGAAAACAAGAAATTCTAACAACATTGTCCAAACGAAGCAAGTCTATCCTACAAAAATTGCAGTATAAATTTATTTCTCGTATTTTACTCTTGTTATTCCAAATGTAGAAGTGCATAGTTTCCAGATACATATCCTTATACAGGGTGTTCGAAGTATTCGAAACATATTGAATAAGTATTTCTAAGTACGGCCCTGTAATCACATTTTTTAGTGGTCTGTACTCGTAAAAATACAAACTCAATTGAATTTCTATAGGATGCTTCTCTAGATGCATTAAATAGATTTTATTTCAAGCTAAAAAATGAAAAAAAAGTCTCTCCGATACCATTTTTAACCCTCAAAACGTGCATAAATTATTACTTTGACGGTAAATTTTTGGTAGTAAAATTGTCTACGGAAAAATGAAAAGGAAATAGTAGATTCGATTTTTATACTCTTCCCAATTATGAAAAGCAATTAAAAAAAATCATATACAGGGTGTTGTTTTTAGGAAAGATGAGTTTTGAAATTTTTTTTTAGGCCGAACCTGCATTATCTTGTTGGAGATGCTTTTGATGAAGTTTCTAGGTAATGGTTATTACGTGTACCAAATCTCAAAATAATATACAGGGTAACTCGGAAGTTTTGAGGTTCGAAAGAAATAGGATAAAATTATAAAACACCCTGTATCTCGGTTATAAAGTGCAGAAGACACCTTAAATATAAGTTACTGAAAGCACCCCAATGATTCCCATCTACAGTTGAAATTAGGCCCTTTCCCAATGAAACACCCTTTATTTATACAGAATATTCTTGTTTTTTTCACATTTTAACCAACATACTGTTCTGTATTTCCTCTGACTATCTACTTTTAAAATCCTCATTTCATAACTCGTGTAGGTTGCTGAATATTATCAAAGTAGATACAGTCTGGCTATTGTGAGATGACTATTGTTTTCATTTTACATTTATGTGCAATTTTAAATGAAAGGAATTAAAGTTTAAAACATAATATAGAGTATGTAGTGATAATTTAAAAGTCTAGGAACAATATATACAGGGATGATTTGATTCACAAATTACCCGTAGATTAAGGAGGTTTATGTTATGAATTATTAATTATTTAATTTTCCATTTGTTCTACAATTCAGCGAAATTTGAACTGTCTAAAATACAGAACGTAAATCAAATGTAAGTAATCCCGAAGGAATTTTCTTTGAATAAAATAAGGTTTGATTTGTTTCCCCCAAATGGATAAAAAGTAGTGCACGCTTTTTATATTTTCATGCTTTAATACAGGGTGGTCCTTAAGTAATTGTACATAGAAGTACAGCACAATCTTCACTTCAAAATATTGCGATTTAAACCAACAAGCAATAAAATGTTAATATTAAGAGAGATACAGGGTGTCGAACATGAAATTTTAATTTTCATTTTTTACAATAACTTTAACGCTTTTCAACGTATATGCACAAAAATTTAAGGTTGGGGGTTTTTTGATATGAGAAATCATAATTTTGTATCTATTTCGATGTATTTTGTAGAGGGCGCCACATAGACCACGTATACGGCATAAATGTGCGCAAAACTTTTTTGCCTTTTACATTAGCACTACTTTTGTAAAAAATAATTAAAGCCACATCATTACAACAAATATTTAAAGCCACATCATTACAACAAATATAAGGTATACTTGTTAGTATCCCAAAATCTCAACGGTTTTAAAGATAATCACATTTTAGTGATTAACTACATGATTATTATTCAATGAAATTACGTTCGAAAAATGTAGTTGTGTGTACGATACTTATTAGTTTTAAATATTAAAAGTAAAATACATATTTTTCATATTAACTGCTACTATACTCTAATATTGTTCATCTTAATACTAAAAAAAATAATTATCGTAGACCCTACATTTTTCGAACTTAATTTCATTGAATAATAATCATGTAGTTAATCACTAAAATGTGATTATCTCTAAGAACGTAAAGATTTGGGGATACTAACAGATATACCTTTTTGTTGTTGTTATGGTGTGGCTTCAATTATTTTTTACAAAAGTAGCACTAATGTGAAAGGCAAAAAAGTTTTGCGTACATTTATGCCGCATACGTTGCCTATGTGGCGCCCTCTACAAAATAGACTACTCAAAACAATTATCGCATATTTTTAAAACCCTGTACAAAAGACTTTATTCATAAAATTGGCAAACTATGATTTTTAGTACTAAAAACATAGATCTTTTTTATGCAAATTCCGGCAGATATGGGTTTTTATGTTGTTCGTTATCATTTATTCTGATGTTTTTCTGTATAACTGCAAAATGTTAAACCTTTTACTTATCAATGGCACGAGTATTCGTTTAGTTGAACATAGACTTTCGTACGAAGTTATTAATTGGATGAAATTAGAGATATGAATGATAACAACAGACGTCTTACTAGACATTTAACAGATGCTGAGGCACATACGGCTGTTACTCTGTCAGTTGAAGGATACAATCAAGTCCGAAAAGCGCATATTTTAAATGTAACCCAGTCGTCAGTAAGTAGAGTGTTAATGCGGTATAGGGAGACTGAGGCATTCTCAAGACGTCCTAGCCAAGGCCTTAATAGGATCACAACTGCAGCACAGGATCGATTTTTGCTTTTGCAAACTTTTAGAAACCGCTCAACTACAGCTAGGAACTTACAAAATGCCCTAAGAAGAACTTACCAGGTTAGGATCAGTGATCAAACGGTTAGAAACAGATTGAGAGAATCTGACTTAAGGCCAAGACGACCAGCAACGGGACCACGACTCACCAGGCAACACCGAGTATGCAGATAAGCCTTCGCCAGGGAATACCTGAACTGGAGAGCAGCTGATTGGCACACGGTCTTGTTCACCGACGAGTCCAGATTTACTCTCTCAACAAATGAACGTCGTGTAAGGGTGTATAGAAGACCTGGAACCCGATTTGTACAGGGTAACATTCGTCAGTTGGATGCATACGGTGGAGGAGGCATTATGGTTTGGGGAGGAATAAACTTTCGTGGATGCACTGATCTCCATATTGTACAACACGCTACTTTGAATGCTGAAAGGTACATTAATGATATCCTTCAAGAGTATGTGATTCCTTTTGCCCCATTTATAGGCGATAATTTCATATTAATGCATGATAATGCCCGACCACACACAGCACAAATTGTGACTAGGTTCTTGCAATACACCGATATTGATGTCATGGATTGGCCAGCAAGGTCATCTGACTTAAATCTAGTTGAACATATGTGGGATGCACTTGGAAGAGCCGTTAGAGGAAGATTAAATCCCCCTGAAACTTTGGAACAATTGTCTGAAGCTCTTATAGAGGAATGGGATAGAATTCCCGAACCTTATGTTCAAAATTTAATTTTAAGTATGGGGAGGCGTTGCAGGGCAGTTGTAAGAGCTAGAGGGGGTAATACTGAATAGTAATTAATGTTTTGTAGTGTAAAATTCATTATGGTCGGCTAGTACCTAATGTTAATTTTGTTCTTTGGTTTTAAGACAAATAAAACACTAAAAAATTAAAAGTTGCTTTATGTCGTTACATTTTATGTAAATTTTGCAATACTTCGTAAAATCCCTTAAAACATGTCATTATTCGATTAAAAATATTTAAATCAATGTTATTTTTATTTGTTGATTAAATATAGACATTTAAGAAAATATGCGATAATTGTTTTGAGTAGTACATCGAAATAGGTACAAAATTATGATTTCTCATATAAAAAAAACCCCAACCTTAAATTTTTGTGCATATAAGTCAAAAAGCGTTAAAGTTATTGTAAAAAACGGAAATTAAAATTTCATGTTCAACACCCTGTATTTAAATCGCGATATTTTGAAGTGTACTTCTATGTTCAATTACTTACGGACCACCCTGTATAAATAAAACTGTTCTTATTAAAAATTAATACTGTAAAGTGTTTAGCATGGGGATCATATCGTCAGCCAACAAAATTACTTTCCTCAGACATATAAATATGCGAATATTCACATTTGATAAACGTGAAATGCATTTCCTCTACTTAATATGTAGATACAAAGAAATAGCATAAAATACGGAGTACGGAGAATATTCCGTTTGAGCTGATACGAAAGTAGACGCAGAGCAGAGGATAGAGCAAGATCAAAACAATCGTCTTTTTTTGTATTGTCACGAATTATTGACGAGACGGGCTATGAGTTCATTTCTATCTTTATAGACTTTTATGAAATTGGATGAATAACATTATTCTTTTTGGAACTTTAGTTCTTTACGTCAGGTTAAGTTTGAGCGATCGGGGGTCGCGACGCAAAAGATCTGACGTTACGTTACGTTAAGTTACGTTGCTTCGTTATGTGCCTTACTTGAGTGCGTGTGCTCTCTCCTGAGTCTCTCTCTCTTTTACGAAGCGGCGATTCATATGCTTCGGCCGGGAATCGAACCCGGGCCGCCCGCGTGGAAGGCGAGCATTCTACCACTGAACCACCGATGCTACATTAAAATTCTATGCGGGTATTCGCAGTACTGGTGATCTACTTGAATTTGTTCGGATACATTTTTACTATTATTTCCATAATTTTTTTTGCGCGATTGATCTTTTTTGTTTATTTACAGCATCGGATGTCAGGACGGTAGGTTGTGTTTACTGGTTTCTAAGTTTAACACGTCGGTAAGTGATTTACTTAACGTTCAGACGTCGAAAAGTGATAAATAGCATAAAAACAATTTCATCAAAATGCAAAATATATTTTAAACTGATCGAGAAGTATAAATCTCATGTTGCCATGCAACAAATTCGTAATTTAGGGTTTGAATTACTAGAACACCCCCTTATTCATCAGATTTGGCTCCGTCCGACTATCATCTCTTTCCTCAATTGAAAAAAAGTTTAAAAGGTCGTAAATTTTCTTCCTACTAGGAGGTAAAAAAAGCTGTGGAGGTCTGGTTTGCAGAGCAAGAAGAAACATTTTTTTTTTAAAGGTCTAGAGAGAATATGTTAAGTAATAAAATATTTTGACATTGAAATTTTGTTTGGTTCTATAGTAGGCTAAGAATTTTTCAATATACATATATGTATGTAGAATTATTGTAGAAGTTATGAGTTATTTCGGTTTTTGGAATTGTGGTTTTTGAAAGTTTTCCCTACTTTTAACGAGAGGATTTACTGGAAAATTTGGATTCATCTACAAATACTCACAAGTGCAATTTTGAAAGTTGACAGTGGTGTTTGAAAAAAAATCCGCAACTAGTTCCAAGTATACTAAATATTATATAAAATAAATTTTCTTGAAGAAAATTCTATTTTTTACGTCGAAACATTAACCTTAACAACAGATACAGGTTTATTTATGTACTTTTTCCATTTGTTGATGAAAGCTAATATAAAATCCCATCATATTTTCTGCTGTGGCATTTTTATAAGTCGTAACTCTTTCATAACCTAAATCATCATTTTAATTATTGAAATGGGTTTATATCTGCCATAAACTTGTTTATATCTAAAACGACATCAAAAATATTGACCGTTTTAAAGTTTAAATTCCGTTATTTCCAGCTGTAGTATTTTTGAGATAAAAATATTACAGGAAAATGTGGACATATGCTTTTTAAAACCTGTGGCTTAACCATTCAAGATCAGACATATATGCGTATATTATAGTCAAAACCGCTCTTATCGTGCGGGTTCAAAGGTCACTAACCATATGTATCAAATCAGAAGACACAGAGGTTACCAAAATGTGAGATTACAAAATATACCCGGAGAAAATAATGATGGGGTTGATGTTTCCTGCACACTGGTCGACGAATTTCCACTTTTTCATTCATTCTCGAAATAATCTATCAGATTTGTTGAAGTACCCTTTACGAAGAAAATTTTCTGTTTGACCATCCCTTTTATTTAATTGAGGTTATTGTTTTAATAATATGTAGCTGACATGGACTAAATATATCTTGTTATGTCAAAAGTTCTGTTATAATCTTTCCTCTAAAATACTTACTTTACCCTATAGGGAAGCTGTTGGTGCACTGATGTACTTGATGACTTGTACCAGACCTGATATAGCATATGCTGTTAGTGTTGTGTCAAGAAACTTAGAAAATCCATCCATTCAAGACATTTCAAAGGTCAAAAGAATTTTCCGATATTTAAAAGGCACAACAGACATTGGATTGCTTGATTCAGATTATGGCGGAGATGAAACAACAGGTCGTTCCACATCTGGAGTTGTTTGCATGTATGCAGGTGCTGCATTATCCTGGATGAGCCAACGAAAAACATCAGTAGCACTTTCTACGACAGAAGCGGAGATAATAGCTGCAATTGAAGGGATAGCTTGGATGAATAGGATTTAAAAAGAAATTGATCCCCTCAAGTCAGTTCCAATTTTGAGTGTAGACAATGAAGCTGCTATTCGTTTGTCACAAAATCCAGAGTTTCATCGTAGAACGAAACATATACATCTCAGGCACTTCTTTGTGAGAGAGTTAGTTCAAGAAAATTCAGTAGTCGTTTAAAAGGTTGCATCTGAATTCCAACTAGCTGATCTCATGACAAAGCCGCTTTTTAAACCACGATTGGAAACGTTGCGAGAGGCTATTGGTATGGCCAAACAGTTCAATGGGAGAAGGTGTTGAAGTACCCTGTACGAAGAACATTTTCTATGTTTGACCACCCCTTTTATTTTATTGAGGTTATTGTTTTAATAATATGTAGTTGACATTGACTAAATATATCTTGTTATGTCAAAAGTTCTGTTATAATTTTTCCTCTAAAATACTTTAGAAACACCACATCAACAAGATTAAGTACCATTTTTTTTTGCTTGAGGATGCAAAATACCAGAAAATTGCTTCTTACTATTCATATTGTCACTTTGAATGGTCAAAGTGACATAACTGACATTTAAATAAAAACTTCACTGGTGAGAGACTTTTTAGAATCGCTGAAAACTAAATACATATCCTTTTTTCTCCCGTCGAAATTGCATAAGTCTGTCTTATATTCATCTAACGGATTTTATTTGGAAGTTATGATTAAGCGCAATAAAAGAAAACAAAAACGGTGGGTATGTCTTTGTTAAATCGTATGATAAGACTGCATTTGACTGTATCAATAGAAAGGACTTAAGACGAAGCTGACATGATAAAAAATTTAAAAAAAAAAATCAACTGGACAAAATTATGTATTTTTTTCAAAAATTAATTCATATAATTTCATCTGAGTTATTTTAATTCAAGTCTTAAGGATACACTAAAATTTCATATTTATAGTTCACGGTTTTTTTGATATATAGTACTAGTAAGTTGAAAAGTCAATCAAGATAATTATGTTGAGAATTTTTTGACAATTCCAAAAACCAATCAAATCTCCTCATTTTATATCATATGAACAATCTCAGCCAATCATGTCAACATTACACTGATAACAGACCATGGGCAATTTTCACACGTTGCTATGGATACATATTGATTTATTTCGATTTTGAAGTTTCGAATATTTAATATTTCGAAATGTCACGATTTGGTTGTAATACTGAAACAAAAAATTTTCTATCCGAATAACCCTCGGACATTGATAAATGCTCAAAAATTTTATGACAACTTTCTCAAGCTTGTTGCTTGTAGGCAACAAGCTTTCGAAATCTGTCATAAGATTTTTTCGAACAATCATCAATGTCCTTGGGTTATTACTACTGAAAATTGATTTTTAAAATATTATCAATATTATCCATTCTAAGTCAAAACTGAAATTTGGTACATACTATTATTTTTAAATTATGGGTTTCTTGAGATACAAGGCTAGAAAGTTGAAAAACCAACTATAAATATTTAAAAAAATTAGTCGAAAATAAATTTTTTTGAGTATTAGTAGTAAAAAAGGATAAATTTAATATTTTCGGTTCAAAATCAATTGAAAAATAAATTTTTTCGCCTAACAAGCGTGGAGAAGCGAGGGCAGCTGATAGTCTTGGGCTGCTAAAGCTCATTTTCTGTCCTTGTGAGACAATATACTATAGAAATGACAAATTTCGTGCGCAATGTGAGAACATTTTTCAAAAATTAATACAAAAATGACTCAAATTCCTTTTAATTTTATTCCAAACTCATATTTTTCATAGTGTTCACATTGATAGTTTACCGTTTTCTTGAGATATAGCGCTGGAAAGTGATAAAGCCACTCAAAAATTTACAAAAATCTACGAAAAAAGTGTTGAAATTATATATTTGAGTCAAAATCAATGTTTTAATGAAAAGAAAACTATATCGAATTAAAAAAAATCAACAAATTGTCTTTTTTTCAAAAAAAGATCCATAAGACTGTTCTCAAAAACCCTTCAAATGAAGTCTGAGATCACAGCTTTGC
>CAJUYH010002393.1:23450-40243 GCA_910591685.1 Galerucella tenella
TGCTCACATTTATAGTCTACGGATTTTTGAGATGTAGATGTTAGAAAATTAAAAGCCACTCAAAAAAGTAACAAAAATTGTGAAAAATTAAGTTTGTTAGGTTTTAATAGTTAAAACAAAATTAATTATTTTCATTAATTAGAAAAATCAAATTTAACAACCTAAAAATGAGCTCAAAACTCTTCCAACTCTAGTCTCAAGTTTCAACTTATTTTTGCCACTTATTTTTGAAAAATTTCGGGCGCAATATGAGAAAATTTTTCGAAAATTAATACAAAAATGACTTAAATTCCTTCTAAATTTATTCTAGACTGATATTTGTCGTAGTGGCCATATTGATAGTTGACCGTTTTCTTGAGATATGGCGCTGAAAAATGATAAAGCCACTCAAAAAATTTAGGAAAAAGTATATATTTGAGCCAAAATCAATATTTTAATGAATAAAAAAAATAAGTATATGGAATTAAAAGAATAATTAAATTGTCCTTTTTCCAGAAATAGAGCCAAAAACTGTTGAAAAATTGAAATCAATTGAAAAAAATTTAAAAAAATTGTGAAAAATTAAGTTTTTTGGGTTTTAATAGTAAAAACAAAATTAATTATTTTCATTAATTAGAAAAATCAAATTTACCAACCAAAAAATGAGCTTAAAACTCTTCCAACACTGGTCTCAAGTTTTAACTTATTTTTGCCACGCGATTCATGTTCATAGTTCATTTCTTTTTTGAGATATAGCGCAGTCAAGTTAAAAAGTCACTCAAAAAATTTGCAAAAAGTATTAAAAGCTGCAATTTTTAGACGATTTTTGGGTAGAAAAGTGATCAAATCAATTTTTGCTCAAAAATCAGTGAACTTTCGAGTTGATTTTGATTTTATTGAAGGAGATTACAAGAAGAATGAAGTTACGGCAGAATTGTAAGAGAAAGTGAACGAGAAATTGTTGAATTATTGTTAAAGTCATCTTTCAAAAGCAGTATTAACAATATTAGAATTTGTGCAGATGCTTCACAGCTGATTTGAAACAACAAAAATAAAAAAGCAGCGGAAAATAAATCCAGCGTACAAAACACCCTTCCAACAACATATTCAATAATAGTAATAAGATTAGTTGCCTAGTTACCGACTATCAGGATTTTGACGTTTCCAATCCCAACCACCAGCCACAACCTGTGAACACTTCCTTTTAAAAATGGCAAATTCAGACTCAAAATCAATCAAACAAAAAACCCGACACGACTATACTTGATTCTTATTAACTACTATCACGATGTACTGACGAATAATTAGGCCATGTTTTTACGATTATTCTATTTTATTTGCGAAAAATAATATCACGACGACTGTTTCGTCGAGGTGTTAAAGTAGCACCGAGTTTTCAGAGGTTTACGAATTTTCCAAGCAACGACTGCACCCTGCGTTGTCGGTGTGACTCGATGTGCGCGGGCTTAGATCGATGAAGGCAGACAGAGGCGTACAAATTGAGGGGGTGGCGTCTGGGTGATAAAATACCACACTACAATAGGCCAGTAAAAAAGTTTCATAAAATAATAGTCTGAGTGTGTGTAGAGCAGCTCCAGACAGATTGCTTCCAGTCTGGTCTGGTAATGTGTAGGAAGCTCATTCGTGTGATCAGATCCTTTTCAGATGCATTCATTTGTCCTAACTGGTTGTAGTCATCCAGAAGTGCCTTTTCTTGTATAGATATTGCCAATGGTCAGATCTTCTCTTATTTTCGGCTTAACCTATTTTTTCAATCCCATGCCAAAAGGTTTCGGCCCCCAAAAGGGTATTTCAGTCCCCCTCTTTGCTAGTTCATCTGCTATTTCATTTCCTTCTATTCCAATGTGTCCTGGAATCCTATATTGTTCTCACCTAGTTCATTGAGTGCCTGACAGCTTCATCTTCCTGTTCACACATTCTGCATAGCGGTGTGTCCCCTAGCCCCATAGTATGGAGGTGTATCTCGCTTGAAAGGCATTGACATTGGCTACATAGCCATATTAATTTTGTTTGGGTTTAAACTAATTTTGACGGATAAATTAAATAAATATCAATAATGGATTCTTATAGCAAGTGTTCGAAATGTGCTCCGTCTACTTCCTGACAGTAATACATCCTATTAGTAAACTCTTGCCGTACTCGTTCGAATGTGTCAGCTGAAATTGCATTGCATTCTTCAATAATTCTTTCTTTCAAAACGCCAATGCTATCTGGTGTCGTAGTATAAACCTTGGATTTCAAGTACCCCCATAGAAAAAAATCTAATGGTGTCAGATCTGGTGACCGAGGTGGCCATTCTATAGAACCTCGCCGGCCGATCCATCTACCTCGATATTCTTCATCCAGGTAACGTCTTACTGCACCATAATAATGTGCAGGAGCACCATCTTGTTGAAATGTTATTTCCAGATGGCCGAATTCATCTGGATTATCTTCCAGAATTTCAAGAATTAACAGCCCAATTGCATTTTGTAACATCTCCAGATACACTTCACCGCTTAAATTTGAATTTAGGAAGACAGGACCAACCATGTGGTTTCCCAAAATACCTGCCCAAACATTGACTGTTTCTGAAAATTGGGTATGTTGTTCACGAAAGGTGTGAGGATTTGTGGCACTCCAATACTCCATTTTGTGTATTCACATTTCCATTGAGGCAAAAAGTACTTTCGTCACTAAAACAAATTGTTTTTGTGTAATGTGGGTTTTGACTTATTTTATTTGTCATATATTCACAGAATATATGGTCGTCATCCGAAAGGTGGTGCACCATTTTTAACTTGTATGGATGAAATTTATTTTTAAACAACACTCTCTGTACTGTACTTTTACTTACTTCACAGATAGACGCAACTTTAGTTGAAGAGTAAGTAGGGTTTACTACCATTTCAGCAACTATATCAATTTTTTTTATCATCACTAAATGTTGGTCGACCAGATCGTTTGGCATCTTGAACACTACCTGTTGCTTCAAACTTGTGAAGAAGCTCCCTCAAATAAGTTCTCGAGATAGGGCGATCTGGGTATCTCTCATTAAATAAACGTTCCGCTTCATGGAGATTCTTTCTAGATTCACCTATTATTAAGATATCTGCTACTTTGTCGTCTCAAGTACGTACCATTTTGCCTATGTAAACTCTTAAACGTCTCGTTAAACAATAATAAAATTAAATATTTAAGCTATTTAGAAAAACTTTGCAAAGCAACAAATACTATTAAATTAAAAACGTCAATTTTTTTGACAACTAATCAGAGGCGGACTGAAAAGTCTTCAATATTTAAATGTGAAATAATAATTTTGGTATTTATTTAATTTATCCGTCAAAATTAGTTCAAACCCAAACAAAATTTATATGGCTATGTATCCAATGTCAATGCCTTTCAAACGAGATATCACTTGCCATAAGGTCCTATCTAAAATTATTGGCCAGAGTGGCACTGTGACGTAATCTATTACTATTACGTCACATGTTACCATTCGTAGAGAATTTTACAACACTTTATTTTCACCCTCCAAATTTTATTAATTTAAGTGTAGCCGCTCAAAAGATACGAGGGGGGGGAGGGGACTTTTGAATAGCACTGTATATTTGATAAATATTGAACTTCCTCTTGGTGTGAACTTCCGCAAGAAAGATGCTTTTGTCCCAGTTCCTTCTATTCCTATAATGATTTTGGGATCCCATTTCTTCTTCTTACAGTATTCTTAATTCAATTTAAATTTGGTTGGAGATCGATAACTGGCCTAACATGAGTCTTGTTCAAAAATGACGCTCGTAAAGTAAGTTTCAGACAGAAAAGATGAGAAAAACAGTTAAAAAAGATCTAGTGTTTGTAAATTACTTTATTTTTTCATATAATTCGCGTAACGACTGGCTAGAAAAACAAATAAACTTGAGTTGAAAAAAATCTTGTTTACCTAAAAGTAATTTCGTCAGAGGAATTTTTTTTTCAACTATAGTATGAATTATTATGTTTGTATGCCTTATATATCTATCAATTTTGATACAGGAAGAGTTTGTAAATATTTTCCTTCAATTTCTGTAGGTGAAAATAAACATTATAACACGTTTAGGACGTTCGTCTTTCATTTTTATCGAGTAGGAAAATAATAATACAGAGATGCCAGAAGAAAGGTCTCTCAGCTGTTGCTATCAAGGGAAAACTCTTTAAATAATGATCCAGTCATCCAAGTTCTGTAGTCCTTATTTTAATACGTATGTATATTTTTCTGGTGCTGACCTACAACATCTATATTTCTTGAGGTAAGTGTCAGAGGCCACCAGGGTATCTGCAGCCACAAGAAGTACCTTTCCCTGCGAGACCTCGTCTTCCATTTTCCATTCCATCTTCATCGGGACTTAGAGGTGGACATTGTGAAGAATTACGAAGAATAGCTTCTGTATTTGTATCTGTAGAGTAGGGCGGGTGAGTGTAGGCTGACAGCACTTAGGCCACATGTGACCCATTGTACATCCTCCCGAGGAGTTGTCATCCTAAGTCATCGTCCATCTCCTTTATATCGGCAGGTGTAGGCCAAGACTCACCGAACACACATTCTCTTATTGCCGATAACTCCAGACACTCGCATAAGACATGCCTGACAGTTTCACCTTCCTGTTAACACATCCTGCATAGAGGTGTGTCCACTAGCCCCATATTATGGAGGTGTTTCCTTAGTTGAAAGTGGCCAGTCAAAAATCCTACTGTTACACGTAGGTTTTTCCTGGACATCGTCAAATATTTCTTCGACACCAGCTTCCCAGGATCGTCCAAGGTGATCCTGGCAAGACTGCATCCTTTTATTCCATCCCATATCTTAAGGGATGGAGCATGGGTGTAACGTGTGGCTAGTTCCGCAATTGTCGGAGTCGTTAGGCCGTAGGTGTCACTGGGTCCTAAAATTTTTAGTCCAGCCGCTTCCCTGGCTGAAAAATAGCTTTCTCTAAGCAGATAAGAAGATGACTAGGAGAATCTATACTTGATTGTTGTACAAGAGGAACTTATGGATATAATTCCAATACAAAAAATTGATCAATTTCCTTATTCAGGTGTAAACTGGATAAATTATAACGTTTATTTGCCTCCGCCTACGATCCTCTTGTCCAGACAATGGCGAATAGATATCTAGGCATATTCAATTTGCACAAATATTGCCGTAACCTCAGTTGTTTTATATTTTATTACATTTTCCACTTTTTCTTAGGAAAAAAAAAGAAGTAGTCTCAGTGAAAACACTTGAACGCAAGATTAGAGCGCGTATATTTGCGGAAAGCAAATGGAGACACAAGGGGCGATAACACCGTTGCCGCTAGTTGAAAAA
Source organism: Galerucella tenella (assembly GCA_910591685.1). Lineage (NCBI taxonomy): Eukaryota > Metazoa > Arthropoda > Insecta > Coleoptera > Chrysomelidae > Galerucella > Galerucella tenella. The sequence continues at coordinate 28,774 of CAJUYH010002393.1, forward strand.
CAAGAGAAATTGCTTGAATAAAATAGTAGTGTGGTTGAAATCTACTATATAAGACGGCTTCAAAGTAGTGAGCTTAACAGAAATGGAAATTTTATGAGTAAAAGATATACAGAAGGAAAGAAAAATTATTGGAAAAGGTGAAAAAGAGATAGAATTAATGGTTGATCAATGATTGATTTTTGATTTATGCTTCTTGTGTTCTTGGTTAGTGATGAGCAAGATCATTCTTAGACTAGCAAGATCAAGACCATCCTTAGAGAAGCAAGATGAAGGCCATCTTGGCAAGACCAAGATCAAGACTAAATAAACAAGAGCAAGACTGAATATGCAAAAAAGTGTATTTTTAATATTATTTAAATGGAAAAGGGCGGGTGCAAGAAAGAATACTCAATGGAAACCAAGCTTACGGCAACTTGGGTTTTTTTGGAGATCAATAACTTAGACTTTTTAAATGGAACACCCTGTATGTTTTTGTACGGTCTCGATGTCATGACTAGTTCAGAAGTTATGCGCTGACAAAAATGTACGGAATTACTGTAGTCAACGAATTGTAGTCTATCTTTTAAAGATAATCTGCCCCTTAAGAACACCTTGAATTGCTATAAAACCATATATTTTTGAAAAGTAGAAGCTTCAGCCTATCCGGCGGTACAAAAACATACAGAGTGTTCCATTTAAAATGTCTAAGTTATTGATCTCCAAAAAAAAACAAGTCTTTCCATGGAGTCGAGGGAATAAATACTAAATTGGCAACAGCGTGAAAAAAACTTTCTTAATTCCTGAAGCCGTTCAGTCAAAACCGCCCCTCGATATCTTAATCGGTTTCCAAGCTCATAAAATGTGTCGGAATTCAAATGATCACTCTGTATATAAAAGCACAACGCCTAAAATTGGCAGGAAATATTATGAGACGAAAGCCTGGAGAAATGATAATAACACAATGGACTCCTCTATGGCAGAGAAGAAGGGGAAGACCCAGAGAAAGTTGGAGGAATCAGATAGAAGAGGATACAAAAAAGATGGGAATCGAAGAGTGGAGAGAAAAATGCAGAAATAGAGTAGAATGGAAGAAAATAACTTCTGAAGCCGGGACACACAAGAAATTGTAGCAATAAAGAGTGGAAAGGGAGTAATCCACCCTAATAAATGGATTTAAAAGCGCATTAGCGTTATCCACAATCTATTAGATTTAAAGGCTTGATGATGATGATAATTTAAATGGTAGTAAAATAAAAAATTTTGCTAGTAGCATACATAAGTAGCGAGATAAGTAGCATGTAAAATTAGCAAGACCAAGAGTTTGCACGCAAGCTCCAGACTAAATAAGCAAGATCAAGAATATCCGGATCTTGGTCTTGCTTCGCTCATCACTACTCTTGGTTAAGTTCATTCATTCATTCATTCATTTGGGTTGGACTCAACAGCCAAGGCACTTGAACCGAATCTTTGTACCATTACCCATGTTATCTACCTACTTCTATTCCAGAAGCTTCGTGTCTTCTATATAGGCCACCAGTTTATCTGGATGGATCTTCATTACTTGTGATGGTTGTGTTATTTCCACTCCATAGCGCTTCCGTCTAAGTTTCTTGTAAGTTCTCACAGAAGCAGAGTATGCGAGTAGGTGTCTCATAGTAGAGCTCACATTTTCTATTCACTAACTTTGCCCATCTTGTGCAGATGCTTGCTCAGGGTACAGTGTCCAGAGTCACCAGGTCGGTAACTGTTCTTGGTCAAGTTATTTATGTGAGAAGATCAGTTGCCCTTATCAGGCTCAACTGTCTTTTCACAGTCCTTTTTCGTGAAATCTTTCCTTGAGCGCTCTGGTCCTAGGAGTCTATATCTCCAATGGAACAGTGCTTCACAGTGAAGGATTAGTTCCTGCCTCTACGCATCCAATATGAAAATATCCTATAACCTCACGTTTTTTCTGTCTCTGATGTCTTAATCGATAAATTCTACTTACTAACACTTCAGTGATAAATACGAAAACATTTTCAATACACTCACTTTTTGGAACTTTAGTTCTTTATGTTAGGTTGGTCTGACCGTTACGTTACTTGGAGCGAGGGAGGTCGCGACGCAAAAGATCTGACCGTTACGTTACGTTGTTACGTTATGTGCCGTGTGCGCGAGGGCTCTCTCTCCTCAGTTTCAGAGCTAGTTTTGATTGTCAGCATACATTGTATTATTAATTACATTTAAGAGAATACTTTATATGTACTTTGTGCCAATCAACTCAATGATTTTTATAATTAATACTACTGTATATTTTTTGTTAAATGAAGTTTCATCCAGAGTAAAATAAATTCTTATATTAATATATGTGTATTTATTTATTGATTCAAAAAATTTGATTATTGCTTAAAAGGAACTAAAGTTTTTACCGTGCGTCCCGCGAGACGTTCTTCAATTTTTTTTTCAATTTTTACCCGATTCGACGACACTGTTTTATGGAAGGTCATTGTAAAACGCGGAAACCCACCATAGGTCGAGGTCGACATCTGGAGCCTCTATAAGTTAAAGGCTCTAAGATGTCACTAATGATCTCCCTGATGTAAATAATTCGCTCAGTTTTCTTGATTATATCGTTCATATTAAATGGGTTGTTTCTTGCATTATGTTTTTCCGTTTCCAGCGAAATTATGATAATGAATGTTATCAACTTACCCCATTCCAGTCACATGATTATATTTTCCAAATAAATTACAGTAGAACTAGAGGAGATTTGTTGGGAATGGGACTATAATAATATACTGAACATTTAAAAACCGTAGAACCATAAAGTACAAGCTAGCAGATTCAGATACGCAAATGGAGATACTTGTTTCCAAGCAGACATTTCAACCAAGAAGCTCTAAAAGGTTTGTAGTCTGTAGTAACAACAACTGGTTAGCTCTGAAGTAGACGAAAAGGTGTAAAAAGACTGGTATGACCTCAGGAGCAATTAATAGTATTTTATGCAACGATCATGTAATGATAATGATTAAGACACGAGCATGTTGTAGGATACGAAACGAGCCGCAGGCGAGTTTCGTATTTAATATGCGAGTGTATTAATGGCCATTACATGAAAGTTGCATACAATATTTTTTCTACACCGATTAATAAGAATTATTTAATTAATAATTATCATTTATTATAAAAAAAATATTAAAATGATAATGGATGATATTTTGAAGGAAGTGAAAACAAAAGTTAAACAAATACAAATAGGTTATAGAAATATGGAAGTAGTTGGAATATCTGAATGCGTTTTTGCAGACGATTTAGTATTGTTCGCTAAAAACGAAAAAGAGCTGACACATAATTTAATAACAAGGAAGCATATATTGAAACTAAAAAACATGAATATGAATATGGAAAAGACAAAAATAATGGTGGTGGGACAAGAAGAAGAGCTCCTTAATATAGAAATTGATGAAATGCGGATAAAGCAAGTGAAGAGTTTCAAATATCTGGGAGTAGATATACAAAACAATGGAAAACAGGAAGCAGAAGTGAACGAAAGAATAAGTGCAGCAGTCAAAGTATATTACTCATTAAATTGAAATTTCCTGGGAAGAAAAGAAATTACAACTAAAACCAAATTGAATGTGTACAAGTCAGTCTTTCGACCAATCCTTGTGCATGGTAGTGAAAGCTGGGTACTTACAAACTCACTCAAAAGCAGAATACATGCAGCAGAGATGAAGTATTTACGCAGGGTCAAAGGTGTCACCAGAAGAGATCGAGTGCGGAATGAAATAATAAGGGAAAACCTAAACATAGAACCAATACTAAAAACAATCGAAAAACAGCAGCTTAGATGGTTTGGGCACCTTTGTAGAATGGAGAACAGTAGACCAGCAAAAAGGATTTGGCAAGCTAGAGAAGTAAGCAAGAGAAAAAGAGGTCGCCAAAGGAAAACATGGGATAACACAATAGCCGAAATTTTGAAAGAAAAAGGAATGACATGGACAGAGGCGGCGAAAAAAGCTAGAAATAAAAAGGAATGGCGAAAGTTTGTCCACGAATAAGCGACACACCCGACACCCACCGCGGGTAAAAACGGGTTTATGATTATATATATATATATAAAACAAGAACAATGAAAGGAAAATCAAAATTATTTGACAACTGTCAAATTAAGTGTCACTTAATAGATCTGTTCGCCTGCAATAAAAGTGTAGCACTGAGCTATATAATTTTGAAAAATTCAGGTCTATCTGTGAAAAAATGCGTGTAAAATTGCTAAATTTGGGACTATCTATATTTGTATACTGCAAGAAGCATTAAAACATAATTAAAATAAATGAAATCGTATAGCTCAGTGCTACACTTTTATTGCAGGGAACAGACCTAATATAATTAATTTCAGAAATGTCAACCAGGTATCCATGGCTATATTAAATATTGTGCGAATGTCGCATTCCTATTAGCTTAAAAATCTGTATCATAATGAAAATTTGTATCATAATGAATATCATTATGATACAGATTTTAGTCTTCTAATAAGTATATTATAAAACAGAAGTAGAAAATAGTATATTACGTAACGTGTGTAGTAAGAAGCATTTTACGCACGAATGGAAAAGTTACGTAATTCCGTGAGTGCGTAAAATGCTTTACAACACGAGTTACGTACTATACTTTACCTACGACCTACTTGTACATGTATTTTTTATAAGAAGCATAATAAATAATAGTTACATAATCAGAGGTGCTTGGTAAATTCCATCTCTATTACTCTATTACCAATGGAAGAAGCACATTAAAGAACTAACGTTTAATCATTATTAAAATATTGTTGATAATCGAAAGTCCATTTTTCAATTATAATCAATACATATACTCAGCCCTTTAGGCTTTTCATAATTAAACGTGGCCATATTGAATGTTGAAATAGTAAATTTTGAATAAAATGACGACGTCTATTGACAGTTGCTAAGATGTTGCTAGGGAAGCCGTGCGATTTACTTTACAGCTGTGCGTTTTTTTTACAGTGCGTAATAGACGTCATTACATTGATACGGACTGTGTGTTATTGACTGATTACAGGGGGGTCGTAGGTAAATATAATTATCCTGTTTTTATTGTGTAATGGAGTTGGGATTGGAATGAGAGGGGTTGTGAACTAGTAGTTTTATAATTATTTTCCCACCAAACTATAACAGTCTGGATTTCTAGAAGTCTGCAGTAGTAACAACTGGTTAGCTCTGAAGTAGACAAAAATTGAGAGGTTTTTTTATTGGGAAATGAATGAATCAATAAGAGAGCAGTCCTATAACTATTTTCCAAGAAAAAATTCCAATCAAAAAGCTCTGGAAATGTTACAAATCTGCAGCGACAACAACTGCAGCAGCAAAAACTGTCCTAGTCCTAGTTTTTGTTTACCATGTTGCCATTTCAAAAATTTGTCGACATTCTACTTAAAAAATTGTGCAGAAACACTGTCAGGATCCATTATTATTATTATTTTTTATTATTTATTAGTTACAAAAAACCTATATACACTCAACAAAAATAATCGTCGCGACACCACACTGTTCAATGCGAAATAGAAATGAAAATATCTGGCTTGCTTTCTATAAGAGAGAAAGATACAGACAGAGAAACATGCGACGTCGCACAGCTTACAATAGCTTTCTATATCAAAAAGTGTCGTACCAACTTTTCGTAAGAATTTTATCCGTCTAGCCCCCTTTCACAACGCGCGATAAGGAACTTCGTTCCAAAAAAAATTAAAACAAAATCGGTTGAAAAATGCTGATTGCAAACAAAATGGGTCACATTGTATAAGTGTATTAATGCTGGTATGACCAAACAGAACTCTGGTGAATGATCTAAATCTAAATATCCTGTCTTAATTGTAATATTTATGTATAATAAATGGATTCCACTGAAGATACTATAATTAAAAAATATTGACCAATCTGTTAAAACAAGAAGATTAATAAATCCTTGTTATCAACGGTAATTATACAAAAGTTTTCGGTGTTTTTACTCTAAGCCCGCTGGTGTGTGTCAAATATATTTACCGACTCAACGACTCTCATTTCTGACCTAACACAAGCTACTGAAAATCTGCAACTCACCTAAGCCTGATGATGGCGACATCGTTTCCTCCAAGTTTTTCTTTCATTCATTTTAGACCGTTTTTTCGTGAGAAGCAGGAGTGGGTTCTGTCTGAAACTAACGAAAAGAAGTACATGAAGAAAATTATTTAACATGTAGATGTTGGTGGGTGTTTTGAATGTCATTTCTGACAGTTTGAAGGAAAAATGGAAATAGGCTGAGGAGAAAAACTGATTGTGGATTCAATTGATCAAGATTTTACTATTTAGGACAGTATTTCAAGGTTTCAACCCCAAAATTGTACAAAATTAGTGAAAGTTTCAGTTTTTTGTATTTTTACTTCTTAATTTACTTAAAATTTTCACCTCGAAAAAAGTTTTCTTCGATTAGTGAGGTGAAATTGATAAAGCTAGAAAGTCTTTTAGCAATTTTTTCATAATTCCTGTAAATATAAACCTTGGAATGGCGGAAAAAAGTACCAAGTCCGCACCTGTACAAAAAAGAAAATAAAACTGAAGATCTTGCGTTGTAAAAATGATTATAACTCTCGTTAGCGCTACTGGATGGAGAAAAAAAATAACAAATTACCACTCATGAGGGCTGCCTTTTAAGAATATATCCTTTCTACTTTCATTACCGTTGGCAATTTACCAGAAGTAGAGAAAAGCTACCTCAATTACGAAAAAGATTAAAGGTAATTGGTGAGCAAAAACAAGATCATTTTTATCTAAGTTTGTAGGGTTTTATAAACGATGCATTTAACACGTTCACTGACTAAATTTGTCAGCGGTAAAAATTCCAACGCCCAAAGACTAAGAAATAAAAATCTTCAAAGATATAAAAGATTCTCCCCTGAATCGATTGATTAGAACCAATTAGAACGTTCTAGCTTTCCAATTATAGTTCATTTACGATAAGTTTGCAACAACAAAACATGACAGATGTCTTACATCGTTGCCACGTTGTAATTTTTTTCCAGTCGTTGACATAAAATTATGTTGATAAGTTGTTTATTATATAAGATTACATTCAACTGAAAAATAGGAGCAGAAATTATAAAATTTTTATAATTAAATATATAAATTTCAAGGTGTCCAAGTTTGAAACCCTAAGTTTAACAGAAAAATGTTATCTTCATGCACTTGTTGAATTGCATCGTTATTGCAGTATTAAGTATTAACACAGATTATAAAAAGAACAGATACGAAAGCTTGACAGAGAACAGTAAAAAGAGAGAGATGGGTGGACATACCCATTTAAATGCCCATCGTCTTATGTCGACTCGTTCGGGCTGCTTCGCGAAATTTCTCAACAGGGTTGTCAATTTGCATAATATTTCCTTCAATTTACGATCATAGGTCAAATATTTTATAAGCATTTTTTTCAAGTGTGATAGTTATACAGACAAATAATACTCGATAATTACTTGTTTTAAATCAATTTTATTAACACTAAAAGAATTATACAATTAAAAAGATTATAATGTATGAAAATCATACCATGAATATATTATACTTTTTTCACAAACCACATCCTTCGCAACCATGCACAATAACGGTGACGGCTAACCTAACCTAACATAATCAAAACGTCAAAACATGCTCAAAATCACTTGTAAACTGTTCTTAAAATTCATAACGCCATTTTTGTTTGTTTCATTGTTTGAAGGTGTTCAATCGGCGATATTAATTGTGTTATTTGACTAATCGATTGTGCTTTGTGGTAATATTAACTATAAAAATATAGTGGTATAGATTATTATTCTTATAAAATGGATAAACATCACGGCGGAGTATATTGTTCATACAGAGACTGCCCAAATAAATTTTATTCGAAAAGAAAAATAAAGATCTTTCGATTTCCAAGGGATGAGAGTATTTAATTTAATATCCCGGCCTATGATAAAAGAAATTTTAAAGTTTTTGATATTAACTTTGGTGCTACAAATTATTATCAAAATTCTCCCTTGCATAGGTGTATATTGTATTCCCTTTGATAATAAATGAATTAATAATTGTTTGTACTTTAAAATTTGGGTGATTTTTGTAATTATTTATGTTATATAAAAATGTACCTATTTATTAATTAATCTAATGACTAATTTAATGACTATTTATAACAAATCATAGGAATGTACATATAGGTATTTAATAAATATATAAATATATACTCGATTATGATTATTGTTTTAATTCATGGCGCAGTTTTAAAGATTTAGTGGAAACTTCCAAAAAAACTAGATATGGCACTAGAAATTGTTATTGTCCCCGAGTCAACAGTGCAATTTGGTAAGAAATTCAGAAAATATATTAAACGAACAACATCGCGGCCATACCTAGTTAAAGGTCCAAGGTCATTGAAGACGGAGCTGAAAATCGTTTGATGTTTTACCGGGATTCGTATCTGTTCTCTTTATAATCTGTGGTAATAATGTATTTATTACATCTCTTACAGATGTAATAGGGATTAGCGGTCCACCGTTATCTCGTTCTCTCTAAAAATATGATATTAGGGATGCTACCATCTCCTTGCAACCACTTGGTAAAGTGTTCGATACTCTCTTTTTAAATAGTTATGAAAATAACAGATTATATTTTATACAGTAAATAACAAACTATAAAATGCGAATGAAAACGACAAACCAACACAAGAAATTCTGATAAAATTGTCTGATTTTGACAAAATAAGTCTGGCAACCCCTGTTATATGATTAATTATTCCATTTACCCTTTGGATATCAAGATTTCGATTAGTGGCTGCAATTGTTACTACAAATGTCAAAATTGCAAACTTATGGTAAAAGAACTATAGTTATGAGTATCTTTTGCTCTTAGAGACTGTGCCAGTCTATTTGTCGTCCCAAAAAATCGTACCTCTGTATAATTTACAGTAATTTTTCATCCATCACAACTAACTAATACCATTGCCAATGTCATTAAAGTCCATCTAAGATGCATTTAATTGACGTATATGCAGTTTGAACAGATTACCTTTATTTAATTAGTCAATTTTATCTAATTTCTAAGATCATGATACCGTGAAGCATTAAGGCATTTTGTCATTTGTTTGTGCAGCGTAAAATTACTTAGTTAAGGATTAAGGATGTCGCGTACAGGATGGGTAAAAACATTCGATATTGTTACGTATAAAATTGGCGCTATCAGTTAAAATTGACATATTTAAACAGTAAGTAAATTTTAAAAATAGATTCAAAACTGGTTCATCCAATAATACAATTAAAATAACTTTTTAACATTCTCAATGTCATACTATTTCGATACTTAATGTTAATGTTAACTATGTGGTCAAAAATAGGTTGGTTGAACCCCACTTACTTTTATACAAAAGTGCATGCAAAAAAGTTACAGGCTGATGTATTTGGAAATTGGAATTTTTTACTATGCTCTAAAACGGTCTTACGTAAATGTATGAAAATAAAAAAGTTGGGGGGTGAAAAGGGTGCTGATCTCCTCTAAAAATCCAAAATAAATTAAATGTAATGGAGGCGACTACTTCCCTTTTATGGGATATCGTATTCTATAGTGGTATATCAATTAATATTGAAATATTCTGAGTTTCTGTTATACTTATACAGGGTGATTCATTAATAATGTCCAATCTCTGAACTGTAGATTCTAGACCTCAAAATATGATGATTCTGCTCAAGATGCCTTATGCAAATATTGCTAGTTTCCGAGATATGGGGTGTTCAAAGTTTAAATTTAAATTTTGTAAGACGTTTTAATTTCTTTATCCCCCCCGATACTAAAACTTAGCTACGCTCGTGCCATGTATATACATTATATACGAAATTTAAACGAAGCTATATGTTGTTCACAGAGCATTATACATGTAGAATTATTTTCAGTGTAGTAAACAATATTAAACATTGACCTCTATCGACTTTCACTTTAAAACTCTCATTTTATGCCCATATTTAAGCATTCCATTGAAATCTTGAAATTAGATTTTATACAGAATTATTCACTTTCTATTCTACGTATTCCAACCCTTTGAAAAATATTTTAATTGGCCATCAAAAAGGGAAATTAAGTGTTCGTAAGTAAATCGAGTTAATTTCCTTTTAAATAAATTGATATTGACTATTTCACTAGAGTAAATTGATAACTGACAAAATTTGAAGGTTTTGAACTGGCAATTTTTTGTCTTGTCGCGGCAATTTTTTGACGTTTAATATATCAAATCTATGTGAATAAAATTCTATCACTCTGTGATAAAATTCAATATAAAATCTTTGTTGGTGGTTTCTAAGGAAACTAAGTTGTTTATTTATTTATTTAACTGTCTAAAAATTATTAAAACTGTTTCAAAAATTTAAATAAGTATTATTAACATGAATAATACAAGATTTGGAAATAATTCAATAAATGAAATGGAGAGTACAATTAAGCAAAGTATACCGCGAAATACAATGAAGACAAAAAAGTCTGCGTGGGAACAGTTTAGAATGTTTCTGGACGCACGTAATTATACGTTAGAAAAGGATACTTCTGAACAAGTTATAGCAAAAATTCTTGAAGATTATGGTTTTAACATGAAAAAAAGAGATGGAACTGATTATACTGAAGTTAGTGTGAAAACACTTTGGAATACGACTGCTCAAATGGTTCAGGAAAAATATTTTCTAGAATTTAACATCAAAATTGATCCATTTAAAGATATTACCTATAAATTTGCTAGATTGGCCAGAGATACAAAACGTAAAAAAAGCTTCAGGCTGAACCTGAAACCAGAAAAAGAAATACTAACGCGTTTACCAAAGAAGAATTAATGGAAATGGTAGAAAGCTATTCTGAAGATAATCCTGATGGGTTACAAAAAAAGTTTTTTCATTTATGTTCGTTCGAATTAGCATGGCGTGGAAATGAAGCTGCTAATTGTGATATTAATTACTTTAAAAAAGAATATGATAATAAAGGTAATGTTACTGGCAGGGTAGAATATAATCCAATCTTTTCCAAAACGACACAAGGAGGATCAAACGCTTTATCTGGCAGTAAGTGGCTGGTAAGAAGTAATGCTAACAACAATTTGTGTCCCGTTCGTTCATTTTTAAAAATTATTGAAAAAAGAGAATCCAATCCTTATCTAACAGCAACAAGATTATTTTTAACAGTACATCCAAATTGGGAGAAAGAAATATGGTACAAAAATTCACCATTGGGAATTAATACAATTTCAAAGTGGACGAAAATATCGGCAGAATCAATTGGTACCTATAGACACAAAAAAAATAAAAATAACCAATCATTCACATAGAGCTTCTGCAATATCTGCATTAGCAAAAGAAGGAGTTGGTGAACAAGAAGTAATTAAGCTTACAGGACATTCTTCTGCCCATTCTTTGAAACCATATTTACAATTAAATGAAGAACACCATTTCCAACTTATA
>CAJUYH010002394.1:0-33677 GCA_910591685.1 Galerucella tenella
TTGGTCTATGAGTGTTTTTTCAAAGGTGCAACATGTGTACTTACCAAATGAGACGGCGGATTTTCGTGCATTATCCAACCCATATTAAACAAGGCAGTGGAAAGTTCCCATTTCACAGCATCCCATATACCCGGACAACTCTTTCTATCTCCCAATACTTGCATAGCCTTCTTGTAATTAATAATAGCTTTATTATAATGTAATTTCTCTTGTTGCGTAATCTCTCCCCTATCAATCGGGGTATTCGCGTGCGCTTGAAGTCTATACAAATGTCCTATGTTTGTATATAAAAGAGCAACGTTGGCGACGTCCTTGACATTTTCAAAAAGTGTCAAACCTCGATGTAAATAACCTTCCGCTTTTTTACAAGTTTGCATAATATCGTTCGTTTTCTTTTCAGTTTTAGCTCTATTTAAATAATAGGAACCTATTTCGTTTAAACTGTTTGCCAATCGCCGAAGGATATTGTCGCTTTCGGAAAGTTTCATCGCCTCTTCGTAACATTCTATACTTTTTAAGAGCATCTGTTCGATGGTTCGGATGTCGAATAAAAAAACGCACCGCATTTCGCTATCGCCGATATTGATATTGTGATGTTGTTCGTCTTGTTCGAGTTGATCCATCATTTTGAAATCTTCGTCTTGGTTATTGTGAAGTTGCTCGTTGTAAGTTTCACTTTTACCTGTCAAAGTAAAAGTAATTTTACTGATAGCATATAGCTAAAAAAAACAATTAAAAATCATTGCCATATACTTATGTAACAAGTTATTTACTTTATTCACAATTTTCTGCAAAGAAATTGTCATTTTAGTATAGCGTGTTATAGATGTCAAAGGTAATAGTATAATACTATTTATTATAATGCCTTACAGAGTCTTTGAAAATGAGGGGGAAAGAGTTTGACTCTTACTAGAAACTCATTTTCCTGGGAGTACCCCAAATAGGGGAGATAATCCTCTCGAAGTTCACAATAGGCCTTCGAGAGAAAGTATTACAATGGCCAAACACATTTCTAGGACCGATAGGTTGAAATGGGCCATGAACACCCTTTCACCTTTCAAAGCACCAGAAGCAGATGGAATTTTCCCAGCATTGCTCCAGAAAGGACAAGACGAAATTCTACCGCATCTGGTTAGAATTAGTCGAAGCAGCTTAGAACTGGGTTATATACCTGAAGCATGGAGAAGGGCAATAGTAACCTTCATTCCAAAAACTGGAAAAAGGGACACAACAAACCCCAAATCCTTCAGACCAATTAGTCTAACATCGTTTGTACTCAAAACGATGGAAAAGGCTATTGATAACCATATTAGAACGGAAATCCCAGAGAGACTGCTTTTGACAATACTCCACATGAGTAGCAGAGACGAGGACGAGCAAAGACATTGTCTCCATCTGCACTACCAGAGGATGCCCACAGGGAGGAGTAGCATCTCCATTAATGTGGAGTCTGACGGTTGACGAACTCCTGTGTGGTTTGACGGATCTCGTAGTAGGACATGCCGACGATATTGTCATAACAGCCAGGGGGAAATTCGAAAACACCCTTTGTGATATTGTACAAAAAGTTCTGAACTATACAAATAGCTGGTGTAGGCAAGTGGATCTTAGCATCAACCCATCTTTATAGCCTTCACTAAGAAAAGAAAACTCAGCCTCAAAACCATAAAACTTGATGGGAACGAGATTGAATGGAGACAAGAAGTCAAGTATCTAGGTTTAACTCTAGACAGTAAACTCCTGTCGAACAAACACGAAAAGGAGATTACATACAAGGCAAAAATGGCTCTAATGGTGTGCAGAAATCTAGCAGGAAGAAACAAAAATCCCAAGCTGGATGTACACATAGTGAGACCAATCATCACTTATGAAGCCATTGCGTGGAGTAGTAGAACTAGCCTATTGACGACAAGAGAAAACCTCTCAAAAATTCAAAGACTAGCTAGTATCTTTCAAGCGGAAATCCATGCCATAAAAATGTGCGCCCAGTTCAATATTGATAAAGGATACAGAAGACAAAGGATTATAAGAATGTCGGATAGTCAAGCAGCCATTAAGGCACTGGGATCTTGTGTAATCAGTTCCAAAATGGTGTGGGAATGCCTAGACAAACTTAATGAACTAGGCGAGAACAATATGGTCACCTTACTATGGATTCCAGGACACACTGGAATAGAAGGAAATTAAATAGCAGATGAACTAGCAAAGAAGGGGACTGAAATACCTTTCTGGGGGCCTGAACCCTTTTGCGGAATCAGCCCCAATGTAATATTGGAAGAAATAAGTAAAGCCGAGAAAAAGAGAAGATCTGACCATTGGAAAGATCTAGTAAGACTTATACAATCAAAGACTCTTCTGGGTGACTACAACCTGTTGAGATCAAATGTATGCATAAGTCAAAGTAAAACTGCGCTAAGAGTTTTAACAGGGATCTTAACGGGACATTGTCGCCTGAATAGGCACCTGAAAAAGCTCAAAATAGTGAAGGAAGAATAATGTAGATTTTGTGGAATGGAAGAAGAAACCTCCATCCACATACTTTCCAGAATCCTAGAACTCAGCACCTAGGAGATTACTGGATAGAAGAGGAACATATACCTAAGTTGAAGCCTGCAGATATCCTGAAATTCCTACAGGAAATAGAACTAAAGGAGCTACTAGTTTCTGAGACTCTCATCAGAAACTGAGTAGAAGTAAGGGGGCACAATAGATCTTATAGGTCTCAGTGAATGTCACCCCAAAATACATACATACAGCGTCTTTGAAACTCAAAGAGAAAAGACCGTTCACTAAGAAGCAACAACTACTTCCCTAGCTATATACTACGAAGGACATTGAATTACACTTCAAAGTTATTGTCCTTTCGAATTGCAAACTAAAATGGTTGGTTCTATCTTGCAGATATATCAACCCCTTTTAACTTTAGTTAAGGCAAAAACGTGTTAAAAAGATTGAACTAATGAATAATTTCAAATAAATAAAAAACTGACTGACAAAACTGACAAATGTTGTCAGTTGTATTAAAAGAGTGAAACGGGCGGCAATTTAAACAATCACTAAGCAGCAGAAATGTGACTAAGGAAGACAGTGGAATGGAGAAGGGGAAACAGAAGATGTTTACGGATATGTACCCGATGCTAGGAGATAAAGGAGAGGAAATTGAATGGGTTAAGGAGGTGCGCACTACGAAAAGAAAAGGTACAAGGGTGAACGCGGAGGAGTTGATCTGTCGGATGGAGGGTAATTTTAGGGATGAGAGGAAGGTGTTTTATATGATGAGTCGACCGTTTGAGGAAGTAGGGAGAAAGGTCAGCCTTGGGTTACACAGGCTTGAGCATGTGGAGATGTAGGTGCTGAGGAAGATGATCGCGTGGGTGAGAGCAGATGGGACGAAGGTGGCAATTTATACAGATAGGGTAAAGGAAAAGGAGGCCAGGAATGAGGCGGTAATCCTGGAGGATATTGGAGAAGTCAATCAGGAGGGGATAGAAAGGATTAAGAAGGGTTGGAGGTAAATTGATGGAAAGTGGGTGGATATACTTGGAGTCTTAAGGAACAGGTAGGTGGTTATAGAGGCAAAGAAAGGGGTTGACGTCAGGGGAATTCTGAGGGATGTGGAAACGGTAACAGTAGCTGGGGCGTTGGAAGCGGGAAGAAGAACAAAAGCCACTAAGATGGTGGGAATAGACCCGTGGATTGAAGATGAAGTGGTGAGAGAGAAAATAGAGGAATTTATTGGGGAAGGGACAAGGGTGGTGACAGTGGTGAGGTGAGGAACGGGATGAAAATGGCGGTGGTGAGGGTGGAATGGGAGAATGCGGAAGCCTCACTAGGAAAACGGGAGATTAAACTGGACTGGAATAGGGATGGGATAGGAATAGGATGCTTTGGATGTGAAGTGAAGGGCCACCAGGTAGCGGGGTGTAGTGCCAAGAGAGTGATGAATTATAAGGGAATGCTGGCTATGTAAGAGCGTGGAGCACATGGCCAGAGATTGTCGGCAGGCCTTCCTTTGTAGGGTATGTGGGGAGAGGACACAAGCCAGGGGAGACAGAATGTAGTAGGGGAAGGAAGGGAGTGGATGGAGACGGGGAGGGAAAGGGAAAACATGGGAGGTACCCTCTGAAACTCTCAGAGGGGACGAGTCTGGGCAAATAGGAGGAAGGAGAAAGCAGACTGCGGGAAGAGAAAATATAGAGGATGGATGGAGGGTGTTACAGATGAATCTAGTGGAGAGCATGATTAGGGAAGAGAAGGCAAATGAGAGGTAGGAGTGATAGAAGGGAGTAGATGACGGAGGGTGTGTGAGGGGCCGCCGCCAGCCTTGAAGTATGCTAGGGTAGTGATTCCAAGGCGGGAGTAACGGAGAGCTTGAGGTGGGTTTGGTTGGTAGACATTTCCTTGGGAATGAGTCCAACACTCTCTGGGTACTGGTTAAGGACCCATTCGAACAGGAGTTTCCCATCTCGGTCCGAAAAACAAAGGCAGCAGAAATGTCAACTTATATTCAAATCGCTCGTCTTATAAGGTATAGACTAAAATACTAGCACAGTCCGAACTAAGTTTAAAGCATTGTGGTGAAGACAAATGCTAATTTTTTCAATTCCAAGTAACTATTTGAAAAAAAACTACTTACTCCAATTCTGTATCATCATAATGCAACAATCTCCTGCTCTTCCAAGCAAACAATTCTCCCTAAGAGCGTTAGAAGTGTACTGCAGCTTATTCATCACCAACTGACATCTGGCAAGCAATCCTATATATCTCAAACTTAATCCGTAATTACCTTGGATGAAGTGATGTTCAGATAAAGTGGCATATACTAACACGGCTTTTTCATAAAGCAACGTTTTTAAATGATCCTTCCAAGATATACTGTCCTCTTTTTCTTGCCAAGTTGGTAAAGGTTGGGCTTCGCTTAAATTTTTCGGTAACAAAGCGTTGGTTAGTTTTTCTTGATTTTTATTTTCGGCTTTTTTCTTGCGTTCTTTTTTCTTGCTCTTTTTAGATGTGTCTGTAGGATTTTTTAAATCATTCAGTTTGGCGTAAGGCATCGGTATTGGTTCGAATGGTTTAGCCATTTTTATTTCTTCCTCTCTACCATCGGGGCTCTTTTCTGTCGTTTTCTCTGGGAAATATTTTAGACAATTGAGACCGGCGGTTACGTGTTGAATAGCCTTAAAAACAAGCATTTGCTATTGACAAATTATATTATTCACATTACACAACATAATTATCCAACACTCCACAATTGGAGGCAACATACAAGCACGAAAAGCCTGTGTACGGCATTACACAAACTAGTGTGGAAAATTGAGGATATCCAAGGAAATAATGAAATAACACTTGGGACTTGGAGTGTCTCTTTGTATAAAATGAGCATTTGATCGTATCTCCTTTGACTCCATGAATGCTGCAAATCATGAAGTAGAGCTACCCAGAAGTGGATGAACAACAGAACAGCAATCTCAACTTTATTTTGGAAACTACATAGAGGTCTTGTTTATGAAGGGATTGTGATGCCTTTTGGCCCAATACAATAATATAATAACATAAATATTTCAAATAAGAATTAAATTCCCTAGATCTTATTCCAACAAAACGTTCGAACATTTCATTATTATATAAATATAAATAAAGAAGGTTATTGTCAAGTTAAAACGTGGTGCAAGACAACAACAATTATATGTTTACCTGTTTTGCTCGAATTTGTCCAGTTATATAAAAAATATACTTTCGGTATTGATCAAAAGAAGAAGTCGATACAGAATACTTGAAGAAAACTATTCTACATAGTTGAATAGTCACCTACTAGTAATTAATTAACCATTACGTATAAGTATGCTATACGGCTAGGTACTTATGATTAGTATTAGTTTAGTAAGTAGTGTAATGTATATTCAGAGGACCTTCCACACCTATGCTCCACCAAAGTATTCATCGACGACACATCCATTACAGGATGGCCGGAAGAAGAGGTATTATCACTGTTTCAATGAGACCTCACCTTAGATCAGATATCAACAGTAAGGTTACTGCACCAGAGGTATGCAGGTGATCTGACAACACATGCATTGAAATAAAATACCCGGATTTTGTATTGTAACAAGCTCTGAGAACACTGGAGACTCTGGAGAGTTTTATGGATAAAAATGTGCTAATTCCTTGAGTCCTCTTCAACCTGTAACTCTCTAAGCCTGGAGGTCATGTATCTGGGAATAATTCTGGACAAAACAAAGAGGAAACAGCCCTAATGGCTACCAAACGAGCGATAGGTAAAGTATGGGGATTAAATACTGGCTGTATACAAATGTAATGAGACCCATGTTGCCTGGTCTGGTGGAGGAAAAGAGATCAAAGAAAAACTGAGCTGTAGCTATCAGAGACTTGCCTGTCTATGCATAACAAGTGCGATAAGAAACAGAATAAAAGGCATTTTTTTCCACAATTCATATACAGTGTGTCGCATTTAAGATGAAGACACCCCCATATTTTCGCTCTTTGATAGATTACAGATTTGAATTTTTGCAGAGTCATACATGTTGATGGGCCACATCTTTTAAGTTAATCAACTGAAATCTGAACTTTAATCTCGGCCTACTACGATTTCACAAACGGGGTCACTTTTCGATATTTTGCTTTGCGTAAAAAATATCGAAAAAAAATATTCGAAAAAGTTGTTCAGAATATCATTTCAACCCCACATACCGAAATTCATCACAAAATTCGCATTTTTAATTTATCAATTTTTTTGCCCACCCCCATTTATTATTATAAGATATTGTTTAGTTTGATCAATATTCCTTTGAAAGTGCTGTTTACTTTACTAGAATATTTGAATATATGACACCGTGTCAAGATTTTAATTTCCACGGCACAATAATTATCAAAATACATAATATAATACGTTGAGATCTATACTAACAAAAACAAAACCAAAAAATGAAGAACAATCTTCAAAAAATTGCATTATATCAGATATCTTGTGAATGCGACAAATTCTATTTAGGTGAAACATCTAGACCATTGAAAGTCCGAATAAGTGAACATAAAAAATATATCAAAGATAGGGAGTTCTTTAAGTTAGGTATTTGTAAACATGCTTGGGAAGAGGGGCATAAAATTCAATGGGATTCGAAGAAAATAATATTGAAAGAGCCCAATATTAAAAGACAAAAAATCAAAGAAAGTGCTTTAATATAACTAAATGCAGATAAATGTGTAGCTAGTATTTCAGCCGAATGTAGTCAAATTTGGTTACCAATGTTAGAAAGAGAAATTTCCGTTATCAGGATAGCATAATAAGTTTTTATCCAGGTTTTCTTATGATTTATCATTGGAATAGTTGTTAATCGATACACACTTCAATACACAAAATCACCAAACTGAGTTATACATATTTTGAAAACAAAAATGATCATACACAAAAAAGTAACAACAAACGCGTTTTATTAACATTTCCAAAATAAGCTAAAAAAAAGCGCTATCCCAATAAAAACCGTTCCTGGAACGTGCACTTCACTGGATTCCATTTCTAGTAGACTATCATATCGTTAGAATGTCATAAAATAAAATATTTTATTTCACATTTTACCAGAGGCGGGATCTACTATGAATGGACCTTAATAAAATTTGACAACAAAGTTTTGTAGTCTAACGGTCTTATTAATAAACACGGAGTAACCTGAGAGTAACTTTATTCCATGCTTAAACCATCAGTTTGACAGATACGCTATTAATAAACTCATATTAGACAAGGAATAGGCTACTCCGAGGTTAGTCTGGGACTAACTTTGGTGATAATTTTAATCTATGGAAATAGGTAGTTTAAGCTCGGAATAACCTTCGAATAAATATAACCTTAGATTTGTTGAACTGTCAATTGTGGTATTATAGATGTCATATCCTAATTCGAAATTTAGTTTGTCGTTTTTGCATTATCAGTTTGTATTATTATTCAGTTTATTTTTATCAATTATGTATATTTATTAAGTATTTGCTTTGGTTCAGTGAGTAGTAATTATTTTGTGATGGAATAAAGGGATTATTATTTGTAAGATTTGAGAAAGATGGAAGAAGCAGAAAATATTCGTCCGATCAGAAAAATTAAATTTTATAAAATTCGGGCTAATCCCTTAAAAACATTGTTAGAAGAGGAATTGAAAGCTATAAAATTAAAAATAAAATTTTTTATCAGTTTTTATTTAATTTTTCCTTTTCTTTTTGTTGCAAAAAATTTTCATGTTCTTTGCGTTGTATAGTAATCTGGAGTTTCTCTTAAGCACGCCTTTTTTTGATTCCTTCAATTTGAGTAAGAGTGAGTTTCTCAACAGAACTCCTACTAAATATATATAACTAGGTATTAACAATAAAAAACGTGAAGAAAATTCGGAAATACTACTTTGAACACAAAATACAAACTGAGAGATAATTATGAGATAACTATTTTTGAAATGAATGAACAGAACACTGACACATGTCACAATAAAAAACAGAACAGATGTCACCATAACGTCACTTTATTGGTCAATTCCTACCATACAACTGTGAATCTTCCTTAAGTCATGTCAAAACCCAGTAATAAGGAAAGAGTAACTATTCCCTCCTTAGTCGGAGTTTATTAATAGCAATTGTATCACTTCTTTAAACCTACGCTAGTCTCAGAGTAACTAGTCTCTGACTAATCTAGGAGTAAGGGCAGAGTAAGAAATTTTTATTAATAAGACAGTTAAACTTCAAAATATTATTGATTGTTTAGTTGTCATATTTTTTCGTTGTGTCAGATAGGGACCAAAAATCATTTTATTAATTTTATTACTAGTTAATCTTGACAACGGTAGCTGGAACGCTACCGAAACGTCGAAATAAAAAACATTATTGTGGTTTGATTCCCAAAAGAATAAGAGAAAAAAGAATAAGTAATGCCACAAGGAACTTACAGAAGTGATCTACTATGAATGGACCTTAATAAAATTTGACAACAAAGTTTTGTAGTCTTAAACTTCAAAATATTATTGATTGTCTAGTTGTCATATTTTTTTCGTTGTGTCAGATAGGGACCAAAAATTATTTTATTACTAGTTAATCTTGACAACGGTAGCTGGAACCCTACCGAAACGTCGAAATAAAAAATAAAAATCATTATTGTGGCTTGATTCCAAAAAATAATAAGTAATGCCACAAGGAACTTACAGAACATAATATTCTGAACAACTTTTTTTAATAATATTTTTCGATATCTCTAACGCGAAGCAAAATATCGAGAAGCCTGTTTGTGAAATCGTAGTAGGTTGAGTTTAAAGTTCAGATTTCATTTGACTATTTCAAGAAATGTGGCCCATCAACCTGTATGACTCTACAAAAATCCGAATCTGTAATTCTTCAAACAGCGAAAATATAGGAGTGTCTTCATCTTAAATGCGACTCACTGTAGGTACCAAAACCAAGATTTTGTGAAAAAAAACTAGTGCTGTGGTTAAAAAACGACAAATAACACTTCTTTGATATTTGCATTTGACAGAAAGGGATAGGTATATCGTAAACGTCCGTAATGGTACGTACAGTTAACAGAACCAAACAAGAGCCCTGGGTGAGCATGTCCATGTCGCTGCAGTTGTATTTTTATAGTAACCATCGATATTTTGAATCGATAACCAAATATCCATAGTATAAGTGTTAACTGTCAAAAGACTCAAAAGTTATGTAAACAAAGGAAACAAAGGCAAACTTGTCAAGAATTTAACTCCCAAAGATAATAAAAAAATTCAAGAACGTGTCACGGGACATACGGTAAGAACTTTAGTTCCTCTTAAGCAATAATCAATTTTTTTGAATCAATAAATAAATACACATATATTAATATAAGAATTCATTTTACTCTGGATGAAACTTCATTTAACAATCCATATATAATAATCGATCAAAGATCGATTATCAACAATAGATTAAATAGTCGATTATCAACAATCGATTAATGATCGATTAACCTCAAACAATCGATTAATAACCGATTGTATATAATCGATGAATATTCGAATATTTCCAATCGATTAAAAGTCGATTGTTTCCAATCGATTATTATCAATTGATTAATAATCGATTATTTTTGATCGATCATTATTAATCAGTCAATAATCGATTATTATTAATCGATTAACAATCGATTATCATCAAGTTGTAGTTGTAGAGTAATAGATGAATTATTTCGTTACAAAATTCTGTCCTCGGTTTTTTCTCCAATCTATCGATTAGTTTAAAATCTTTCCAGCATTTTTTTTTTAGTTTAAAACGGACGTGCGTAACTGTAATCTCCTAATCGATTATCAACAATCGATTATTATACTATTATATTATCAACCTTTGTGTAAAACTTAAACCCGATACATCGATATATGGCGGCATTACAGTTTTCTGAAGCCTATGAATTGGGCGACGACCCAGCACTGTAGTGGAACGCGTTCAATGCGATAATTACAGTCAAGCAAGGTCGGACATGGTTAGTACTTGGATGGGTGACGACCATGTCAGGGAAAACCATCGTATAGGGCCCGTACAGCCTGCAGCGGACTAGCATATCACAGCTCGTAGGCATTATACCAATGAGCACGAGGTAAAATGTAGATATGCCGTCTTTCGGAGGAGACGTAAAACCGAGGTCCCGAGTCCATGGATGTTGGGCTCGTTAAAGAACGCTACCACTGGTTGGAACACTGGTGGGTTCGCCAAAATTTCCGGTTAGGGGTAGAGTGCTCCCGGCGTCGGTGATTAGCCTCAGTCGCAGAAATAGACCGACGTTAAATAACAGAATAAAAAAAATAAAAAATAAAAAATAAAAAAAAGCCTATGAATCGCTGCTTCGTAAACACATAACGCAGGCACATAACGCAGGATCCAAAGTTCTAAAAAGATCAATCTTGCAAAAAATTATGGAAATAGTAGTAAAAAATGTATCCGAATAAATTCAAGTATATCACCAGCACTGCGAATACCAGCTTGGCATGGAATTTTAATGTAGTATCGGTGGTTCAGTGGTAGAATGCTCGCCTGCCACGCGGGCGGCCCGGGTTCGATTCCCGGCCGAAGCATATGAATCGTTGCTTCGTAAACGAGAGAGAGAGAGGCTCAAGGCACATAACGCAGCAAAGTAACGTAACGGTCAGATGTCTTGCGCCGCGACCCCCTGTCGCTTCGCCCCAACCTAACGTAAAGAACTAAAGTTATAAAATTTATATTGGAACTACCATCAAAACTACCACCAAAACTACCATCTGCCCTAATATACTGATAAAATCACTCGGACATGTTATTTCGATTATGTTAACAATTGCTAATGTACAATCGTTAATGTTAGCTCATAATTGGCTCATTGCGATGATCTTTCTGTTAGTTGGCATATTTTCCGGGGCTCTTGTTTGGTTCTGTTGACTGTATATCTTTGTATTTGTCAATGTATAGGTTCTGTGCATCCCCTGAATTCGCGAAAATGAGCAAAATTGGAATGGGGAAAACAAACCAAATCGCCATTACAGTATGTGTATTGAAACAAAGGGAGGGTTAGCATTGTTTTCCCCACTCCACTGACATCTTTGAGATAAACAGCAGCGCCCACTATCGGAAAAATTTTCGCGAATAGGATACAATTGGAATTTGAACTTTGCTTTTTTGTACAATGTCAAATTGATTTACCTGTTGACAACGTTCTTCTATACCTCCAACAATAGGAGCAGGTGGTTTATAATAATTCTTAAATTTCTCAAATCTATTATTTTCCAAAACTAAAATTTTCAAAGGTTCTTCTTGATTTTCATCATCAGATAAATCATCTTCGTATAAAGATTCATTTTCATCCTCGGTATCATTTTCGCCAAGTCTAGGATTTTCTGGATTAGTTTTGGCAGGAACATAGAGATCGGAAAGCATGTACAAAGATGACGTTACGATTTCTGGATATTTTTCCTGCGGTAAAAGTTTTATGCAATTCTTTAAAAGCATTCTAATTGTGCCTGGTTGTGATCTACTCGAAGAGTGTTTCATATTCCTAGCTACTCGATAGAGAAGCATAGCTACTGGTATTGTGAATGGATTTTGTCCTTTTTCAACATCTTTTTCAGAGCACAAACTTGTTAGATCATAGAGTTTAATTACCTGTAACAAAAACAATCTACCAATAGCATGATTCTTACTAACATTTGTGGGAATTTTATTTACATGAAGCTGAAAAGGAGAAAGAGAATATTGCAACAGATAATACAGTACCTCTTCATCTTTTCCTTTAAATAACCAATATGTATGACCAGCTTTTGTTGCATTAGATTTTAAAAAGCTAAGAATACTTTGTGCTACATCTCTTATTAATTTGGGTGAGAATTTTGAATTGTCCATTCTTGGTAAATCTTCTGTTTTTATGAGTTCGTATTTTTGGACAATGCCATTTAAATGGTAGCACATGACTACTTCAGGCACATTTGACATTAAATTATCAAGCCAATAATCAATTCCTGTTAGTACATTTATTGGTTTACCCATATCACTAAGTCGGAGAGATATGCAGGGATGGGTACCACCACCAAATATTGGCATATCAGTTCCTAGAAAAAGACAACATTTATAATTATGTGATGTATGAAGTACAAGCCAACCAAGTGCGAATACTATCGACCAATCTACAGCTAATTGAATCAGCAAAAAAGTAAACTAAGTATGGGCATGGAGATTTATAATTTGTAATAAAGCAATCTTAATCCATTCATCAAATAATTCAGTATTCAATATTTTATGGATAGTAGTGGGAAACAAGAGTATTATCAATTTCCCCTGATTGCAAATCTCCTAGACTGGCTGTACACCTAAATAGCAGAAGCTATTTTCAATAAATCAATATACCAACTTTATATAATAGTTCCATATTTATATGTCTGTTTTATTAAGTTTCATACCTAAAAACATTTCAATATCTTCAAATGTCCATACCACATTTCTATTACATTTATGCCCAGATTTGGGAGAATCTGGACACTCTGTAGATGGAGACGGTTCTGGTAGTAGAGGATCTATGACAGGTCGATGCCCATTATAGTTAGGTTCGAGAAAATGGCCATCAGCATTTTCAGTAGGGACTAAGCTGTGGTACAAAAACTTTGATACAAGACTTTTTTCTTTTAGAGCTTCTCTTCTTCTACTATTAATATACAAATGTTTATCTTCATTACAAGTTGCTGTACTGATATTATCAATAAAAAATTTTCTTAACCATTCCCATTCTGTTTCTGCTGTACGTAATAAATGTTTGTATATATCAAAATCATCTATAAGTAGAGTATTCTCTATGCGATGTACCATCATACTGATGTGTCCCTTTTTGTGATAGGGAATTTTAAGTAGTTTTTTTATATTCTCTGCATCAGATACTACATCAACTTCTCCAACACAATCGGGGAACATCTGGGCCATTTTAAAACTAAAAAGGTTTTAGAAATCCCCATTATAGAATACATTGGTATTACTCTACTAATGTTAACTTTACCTTGAAAATCCTTTAGGACGACTGAGAACATGCTGCAGACCATATGAATCTGCTGAGCTACTTAACCAATTTGAGGGAGGTAGGTTTAAATCAGTATTACATTGTAATTTCATAAATTGAGCTGGT
The DNA here is from genome assembly GCA_910591685.1 of Galerucella tenella. Taxonomy (NCBI): domain Eukaryota; kingdom Metazoa; phylum Arthropoda; class Insecta; order Coleoptera; family Chrysomelidae; genus Galerucella; species Galerucella tenella. The sequence continues at coordinate 13,649 of CAJUYH010002394.1, forward strand.
TTTGGCAATGAATACTTTACCACAGCTGTCGATTTAATTTCTTCATTTTCCGTTGTTTTCATTCGTTTTTCATCCATTTTCATCAAGGAATATTATTACTTGATTTGAAACTTTAATCAAACGTTAAAATCATTAAAATCATATATTTTCGGTATATTTAAAATTTTTTGAAATTCCACAATCTACACATGAACAAGGAACAAGTAAAACTAGCAGTGTCTACAGTCCGTAGCCTACGGATCTCTTACACCGGGACTGGATCATAGATAACATAATACAGAGACTGGATACAAATTTTGTAGCAAAAACTTGGGAGATAATAGAGAAGTTAAATAGTAGTTAGTACAACTAGTGCGAAAAGTTATTTGCGTACAAGTTGTACACAATATTTTTTCTACAACCACATTTATTAATGAAAGAAATATAGTTATTTCATTTAAACTTTGAACAGAAAGAACTTACAATATGAAAATAAATAGAAAAATCAGTTGAATGTACTATAATTAATTGTAAAATTTGAACCATTTTGTATTGAAACCTCAGGTAACAAATTTTCGGTAGCAGTTCGAGCATCTTCGATAATATCTGCAATGGAGGAGTATTTTCAATGTCAAAGATAAATTATTTTGATCTTGGTTCATAATTCCTAAAATGATGCTTAATAAGTTAATGTTTTTATAATTAATAAATGAAGTTGACAAGGTCATACGTAGCTTTGTTTGACATTTCGGTGCTAAAAGTGCCATAGCGTGTACTTTTCGGATTACTTTTCCAACGGTTATAAAAAGAATTAAGAAAAGGCCTGCTTTGCGTATAAAAATTTGTGTAGAAAAGCAAGTTTTGCATAGTGGTTGTAGGATAAATAATTTTTATAGTACTTTATATACAACATATGCCTTGCTCCCTTCGTTAACGAACTATTATAGGCTTCTAAAGTCGAAAATTTCCTCCAAACTCCATAAAATAAAAATAAAAAAAGGTCGAAAATTCTTTTTTATTTATAATTATGATATTATTATTGAAAATGAATCAAAATTCGTCTGTTTATAATCACCACGATTGCACACAAGCTGGCGTTATAAAAATCTGTAGTATAGTACCATTGTCTGTAAGTAGTACTCTTGTGAACTAAGGTTTGGACCAAGTTCAATGATTGATAATGCAATTGTGTTTCACATTCGGTTTGTTTTATCAAACGCCAGCAAAAGTGTTGGTGTTTGTCAACGGTTAAATTTTGATTTATTTCCAATGAGTCGTTAAATAATAATAATAAATGAAAAACTATTTCAATTTCGAACTTTAGAGGCCTGTAACTCGTTAACTAAGAGAGTAAGGCGCAAATTTCATATGAATTACTATACTATCATTATTTTTAGTTATTTCTACCATCTCCGGGATCTCCCAAGTTTTTGACCGACAGCTTCTGGGTCATTTTTAGTAATATATCTATTTTAAAAAAACAATTTTTGGAATAAATAAAAAATAAATATCACCTTTTTATTTCTATAGACTGTGCTGTTCGGAGACTGTGATAGAGCAATGTGTTTTTTGCATGATGGATCTATTCATATAAATTATTGGAACGTTTGGTTGTAGTAGTAGCTATTACCCGCAAGCTTATCCGCTACACAGTACCTGCCCCTAACCTCAAATTATGACACCTCAATGTACACAAAAAGTGTTCTAGAAATTTCAAGAAAAATTCAAATCAAAATCGATCACGTTGAAAGTAAATGTTAAATACAAACAATAAATGATGTAAATTATTTATTTCAATTGTTGAACCATTTTAGAAAAGTAATGGGACAATTATAACCTACTTTTGCATTATGATTAAACTACCAACGTTTCTTAAGTATTTTTTAATAAATGGTTTACAGCTTTGTTCTTATATTATACTAATTCATTGCGGGGGTAGGTTTTATTAATTTGTATTTATTCATCAAATTTACAATTTGTTACATATTTTTCAGCCAATAACTTGCATCATATTGATGGGACTTCTACAGCAGATATTATTAATGGAGATGTTTTTTTTGAAATAATAGATCCAATAGAGTTGGAATATACCTATAGAATTCGTCCTGCAAAAGACTTCGGAGCACCATTTGTAATTACTATAGGGTTTATTGGTTTTATTATTAGTTGATATATGATTTGTTGCAGAATGCTTCATTTCATATAAAAAATGTACCACTAGTCCCTATTCTACCAAAGAATGGATGCAAACCACCTGATAATTTGGACGACATAGAGGGAAATGTGGCTTTCATTGAAAGAGGGTAAATATCTCAATCAAATATTATTTATTCAGCATCAGGCTATTGCCAGGAATGGGCTCATTTACATATTTTTTTTCATTTTACCATTAGGAAGAGCACATCATTTTGAGGCTCTGTGCAAAAAATTAGACGTCAGCGAGACTCCTAAGTTGCCTAAAAAAATGATGAACATTAAACAGCGCTCTTCTCCAAATTTCAGGCGTGACGTCATCGCATAAGATATCTCTCGTTCAGAGAGCGGATACCGCGCCGATCGGATTTCGGTTAGATGACTATTTAGCTAGTAACAGTACTTTGCTTGCTTATATGCTCATTATTTTTTATTATACGTTTTAGCAAAATCTAAACAGTGTTGTGTTTGTGAAATAAGAACGTTTAGAAATAATTTAAACTATTCAACACAATGGACCAGAACCATAGTATATAAACTATAAATATAAAACTATAAATATTGTGTGGTTCCAGAATGTAAAAGTACTACGATTAAAACACCTAACAAAACACTTATTTCTATTAATAAGGATGCAAAAAAAACGGAAGCAATGGCAGAAGAGCATAAAAAGACTCAAAGCATTCACTGATAAGTCAACATACTTTGTTTGTGTATTTTTAGGATTTCATTTTTCTCAAATCAGAATCGTTATAAATTACCTTATAAAATACGTTGTGAATCCATATTGAAAGGGTTATTGAAAACCACACGCTTGTATTAATCTAAATTTAAAAAAAATAGATAATATTGTTCTTATAGCTTGCGGTGTTATTAATGTTCAAAATTATTTAATAAAATAATGGGTCAGTTCTTCACAAATTAAATTTTATTAAATACTGCTTTTTTACAAAAAACAGTTAATCTTTTTCAGTAGATGATCAACAAAACTGGCATATATTACCTATATGTTTTAAAAGAAATTATTTTATTTGATTCAAAGTCCGGATCAGCTCTAACAAATATCGCTTTTTTTACCAGTGAGGTGCATGTGCATTTGAATCTGATATAAACATTTGGAACCAATATTACCTGCTTCATCAAAATAAGTTTTTCTTGTTCTTTTCAACATTGGTGATTTAATTTCCACTACACATTCATCATAAATAGCATTTGGAGAAGCTCCTTTAATTGGGCAGTCTGCAGTTAAAAAAATTGCAATTTTTTACTGAGTAACCTAAAACATGATCTCCGTAACTTTGTCCACCAGACCAGGAATAAAATAAAACATCTGGAATCACCCTGTATATCATTTGAGAGAGCATATATTTATGAAAATATTGACATTTTTAATTATTCTGGCAGGAAAACAGCCAAAAACGATGTGTCACATAGTATAAAATTATAATTTGATAAACTCGTGTTTTTTATTAAAAAACTTCAAAATCATTAGCAAGTCCACTTCTGGAAGATTTAATAAGTCTGTTTTTTTTAAATTAGGTCCACACATTTTATTTTATTAACACAAAAGTTTTGTGAGTAATTCAAAATAAATAAATTCTACGCGAGGCACGTTACAGTCAGAAGCGTAATGTTAGTGCACATTAACATTCATATGCGGTGACGTCACAGTCATAGTCTTCGCCCCGCTGCGGTATGCTTGTTTAATTGGTTGTATTAGGAGAACGACATATTCTATTGACATGAAATTTTCAGAATCACATTTTTATCCTTAGTACTTTGTTTTACGACCGTTAAAAATGATTTAAAAATTTTAGCAAACGAGCCCAATATGTAATACTATTCTAAACAGCTATTTTAAACAATTTAGCAGCTTTCTATGTAAGTGAAAGCGATGTATGTATGAGCCATTCTAATGCACAAAGTACTGGCTCTTAGAATCTGATACATAATAAAATAACATATTTAATGTTTCTTGTTTCAGTGACTGCTCTTTCAAACTGAAAACGCTCGTGGCAGAACGCGCAGGTGCCAGGGCCGTTATAATAAGTGATGTAGCTAATTCAAATCAAGAATATTTTATTGAAATGATAGACGATAACGCAGTTGAAGAAGTTAATATTCCCGCTGGTTACTTAATGGGAAAAAATGGGTTAATGATATTGAAGACACTTGAAAAACTAAAAAAAAATTTCGCCATGATAAATTTGCCAGTTAATTTAACATTTACACCAGTACATGAGATGAATCAGCCACCTTGGTTAGGCTGGTAAATATTGAAAGGTCGATTTATACACTTTTATATTTATTATGTGTGACAATTATTAGTAAATTATCTTGATTGATTTAAAAACAGTGTAAGAAAGCAATAAAACAAAGGTTACTTTTATACATATATTAAGTAAATTATTAGTATGGGAAGTAAGGTTTGGTTTGGTTTGGATCACTTTCTTTTCCTAGTGGAGTGTACAAGTTTCTCAAAAAATTGAAATTAAAATTAAAATTTGGAACTGAAATAATCACTTAGCCTAAAGTATAGTGTCGTATCTGCTAGTGTTGATAATTTTTCCTCAGTAGTCACTTTCAAAATGACTAGGGCACGGTGTTTGGTTCGCGATGTAGTAGTAGTACAGACATACAGGGTGTACCAATCTTACGGTATATGGGTTATTTTTAAAAATATCAAAAAATATTATTAACAAAAATGGTAGATGTGTTGAAGGTCCATATTTTGAAATTATATCGAATTATACAGAGTGCTGCACAACTCCGTTACAAACCAAACATATGATTTTTCAAATGGGAACCCCTGTATATTATACCGAATTCGGATTGGTTACATTTTTTTGAAACTTTTGATATGAGGTTTTGCCACGTTATACAGAGTCCTTCAAGAGATATGGACACGTTTATGTGAAAATCGTAGATAAATCAACCCTCTGTAGCTTGTTGTACTTTGAAGGAAAAAAATGTGTTTTGCCAAACAGAGTTTTGTAATATGATGCAATATCTCCGTATCCTATTAAAATTCAATTATATTCTTTCTTGTATACAGGGTGAACGAAAACTCGAACCTGTCATTTTCTTTCTTCTTTCAAATGGAACACCCTGTATTTTATAGCAAAAATAGAATCTTCGATTATGTAACTTTAATTTTTGTCAATGTTCACCGTTAACATCAATGCAATGCTGCATGTTAACGGTGAACACTTTGAACTTTCAGCTTAATATTACAGTTGGGATTATACTTTTGGTGGCTAGTTTTGTTTAGAATAAATTGTTCATTAAAATTTATTATTAATTAGGATTTTTTGTTACATACAACGTTAAATGCTTTCACATAATAGGTCAGTATTTATATTTTACAATAAATATTACAAAATAACTGTGTTTTTATGAACTTTGGGTATAGGGAATGCTTGACAAAAATTAAAGTTATATAATCGAAGATTCTATTTTTGCTATAAAATACAGGGTGTTCCATTTGAAAGAAGAAAGAAAATGACAGGTTCGAGTTTCCGTTCACCCTGTATATAAGAAAGAATATAATTGAAATTTAATAGGATACGGAGATATTGCATAATATTACAAAACTCTGTTTGGCAAAATACATTTTTTTCTTCAACGTACAACAAACTACAGAGCGTTGATTTAGCTACGATTTTCACATAAACGTGTCCATATCTTTTGAACGTGGCAAAACCTCACATCAAAAGCTTCTAAAAAATGTAACCAATCCGAATTCGGTATAATATACATGGGTTCCCATTTCAAAAATCATATGTTTGGTTTGTAACGGAGTCATGCAGCACTCTGTATAGTTCGATATAATTTAAAAGTATGGACCTTCAACACATCTTCTATTTTTGTTGATAACAGTTTTTGATATCTCTTAAAATAACCCATATACCGAAGTTTGTCGTAAGGTAGGTACACCTTGTATAACTAAAATGTGAAGTTGGTAAAAGAATTCATGAATTGCCTGATGTAAACAGGAAAATGTACAAAAAAAGGAAAGGAAAAATGGAATAAAATTCAAAAGACAACAAAGTTCGAGGAGTTTCACAATTGCATGATTCAAATAGAAAGATATTTGAAAAGGGAAAGGCAATGACAAAGCTAAATTGGCCTGACTCAATAGAGAAAAAGAGGAAAGGAATATGCAGAGCACAGCTCCACAATTGAATGATCCAAATAGAAACATATAAAAAAGTAGAATAGATAAAAGGCAACAAAGTTGCAGAACTGTCTGATTTACAGAAAAATATAGAAGGGTAGTGAAAGTACAAAAAAACTTACAAAGTGCTGAAAGAATTTTAGAATTTTCTTATTCAAATTCAGATAGGAAAAGAGAAAATACAGAACTCAAAATGACAAATTCCAGACCAATTTCAGAAAAATATCCAATTATTATCAGTGTCTTTCAGTAATTTGCTTATTCACCCAAAATACTAATAACATACTTTTTTCTGTTATAAGTTGATTCATAAAAGTGCATAACTCGACCTTACTATCGGTACAAATCATTTTATTTACTTCAATTAGTTTTAAAAATTGGTTAATGTAGCTAAGAAAAAATACTTGTATGTGACAGATTTCGTCTACTTTAAAGTATTAAATGCCAAAGTACAATACAGGCAATATGCATGTTGTTTACATTTATTGTTAGTATTCTTCATGCAAGTTTTTGTCAAAAGTTTTGTGGAATTTTTCTATATAAAAGTATTAATTATTAATTCACTGCTTAAAAAATGTTATAATATTTTGAATTTTCAATAAACGAATTGAAAAATAGTGAGTAATTTACTTGATATCATTTATGGTATTATTCAAATAATATTGTTAGTTTTTGTTGTTGTAAATACAAACTGAAAAGTTGTTATTTATTCTGAATAAAATTAACAGCTGCAATTGTTTTTATTTGATTCATTTTATATCCTGCTTATACTGATAAAAAATCGTTCAAAATAATTTCTCAATGTTATTTAAAAGACAGTTTTATTGAATATATTTCAATGTATAAAATATCACCATGAATAAATGAATTTCAATACAATCATAGCTTATTTCTCGCAATGATTGACATTTTTATATAGAATTTAATCAGAGCAAAAACAGCGGCGTGGTAGTTATTTTCTCTACTAGAATGTATAACGCCACTTCCTCAGATCTCCCTCTGCCTGGGATTAAGTGGATAATTTTTTTTAGTTAATAATAGAAACTAAAACTCATTTTAAACAGATTCCCAAAATTTTAGATTTTCCGCAAACGTTTAAACCCTCAAATTAATTAAAGAAATTGGATTGAACGAAAACGGGGCGTGGTTACCTGTGACGTCACACTGCATATGCTATACCTAACGTTTGAGAGCTGTGTATTAGTGTATTGTGTATATTGTATCGTTTTGTGTAAGAAAAAAAACGCCGGAATGTTGACTGTACCTACTGTTTTGTGATTTTATTGTGAAGGGAGTGAGAAAAAAGTGGTAAATGAATACTATTTGATTCCCGACTGTCCTAACACATCCAAGATTGCACCAGAAAAATATATATACATTAAAACAGTGAGCAGTGGAGCAGTTAAATTAAAACCTTGAGTAGTAGGTACCGAGATTGTTTGACTGTCTAAAAAATAGAGTAACAATGCATAGTTCAAAAGCCACGGTCACAGTTTTTACAAGTTAAGCTCAGAAAATAGAGCCTCTGATGATGATAAAGTATAGACCTTTTAGGTCTCAGTGAATGTCACCCCAAAAATCACACATACATACATACATACATGATAAAGTAGAGGAAGAAAATCAAATGGATAACACACGAATGGAACCTATATCTCGGGAAATAGGGGTTCAGGCTTGCATTAAGGCTTATGTACGTTCCAAAGCGATTCAATGCGTGGGCGAGGGGTTTTATATATGGAAAATGGCTAAAAAGAGAAAATGCACTAGCAATGAGATCGTTCCAAATAATCGTGAATGGAAAAGACGGAAAACTTATGAACGAAGAGTTTTCAATATCCAATAGCGGTCCTTCTTCTACATTTACCTCGTCAGAATTAAGTATGTCAGATCCGAATAGCTCATTTTATCTAGACACTAATAGGTCAGACGAAATAGAATATTTTATTTGATAGAAAAAAATTCAAAGCTTTTATTTGGGAGTTCCGAGTCATTCATTATTTGTTGTGAGCTTGTTAACTAAAAAAATGTGAGCTAGACAAGCTTGATTTCTTTTTACCATTAAAAAAGATCAAATTGAATTTACCTTAGGAGACGATTTTGGTGTGGCACTTTCCAGAGTATGTAGCATTATACAAAAAACTATACCGTTATTAGCCAGTTACCTTTACCCATTCGTGCAAGTTAAGAAAAGACTTCCTACTCCCTCCAGGCGCAGATATGAAAATCTACAATGTATTATAGATTGTTTTGAAATTTCGATTCAGAAACCAAGTGTGAATTCTTTGTTTCTATTAATGTAGTCCCGCACCATAAATATATCAACTCCAGGTGAATTTGCAGAATCTGCTTCAATAAATCCAGTATCTACTGAGTACATCTTTAATAGCAAAAATCACTAACACTTTTAAAATTTAAAGATATTGCAGCTGTAACCAACTTTCTTATGTGAAACGCAGCGGTGTACAGTGCACAATATGCAATGTGACGTCACAGTCGGTTCTGTCGCTTTTTAAGGGTGCTCCATTTCAACCTCTAATATCTAAGTAGTGGGGAAAGTTCAAGAGCTGAAAATTTCACTAGTTATTTTGATGATTCAGTTTTACAAAATTACGAAAGAAAAACCGAGAAAATATTTCATTGATAACAAGACCATTCCACGTTAATGTGTTTAATATGCCAGTACAGTACATTTTCAAGACGTAAGGTGAAAAGTTCGCAGACTTTCCCTTTGGTGTGAAAACTAGTAAGAAGGAACATACAGGGTGTTTCATTGGGAAAGGGCCTAACTTTAACTGTAGATGGGGATCCCTTTGGTGCTCCCAAAAACCTATATTTAATGTGTCTTCTGCACTTTATAACCGAAATACAGGGTGTTTTATAAATTTATCCGATTTCTTTCGAACCTCATAGCTTCCGAGTTACCCTATATATTATTTAGAAATTTGGTACACGTAATAATCATTACCTAGAAACTCTATCAAAAGCATCTCCTTAAAGATAATGCAGGTCCGGCTTAACAAAAAATTTCAAAACTAGTTTTTCCTAAAAACAATAGATTTTTTTTTAAATTGTTCTTTATAATTGGAAAGAGTATAAAAAATAGAATCTACTTATTTCCTTTTTATTTTTCCGCAGACAATTTTACTACTTAAAAAATGTACCGTTAAAGTAATAATTTATGCACGTTTTGGGGGTTAACAATGGTATATCGGAGATGTTTTTTTATTTTTCAGCTTGAAATGAAATAGATTTAAAACATCTACAGAAGCATCCTAGAAATTCAATTGAGTTTGTATGTTTACGTTTATAGACCACTAAAAAATGTGATTACAGGGTCGTACTTGGAAATACTCATTCAATATATTTCGAACACCCTATATAAGGATATGTATGTGGAAACTATGCACTTCTACATTTAGAATAACAAGAGTAAATAATAATAACTTTATTGCTTATAGAAAACAATGTTTACAGCAAGGTTAGGGTGTGATAATATTATTAATATTAAGTTTACAAGACAGTTTGTAATAAAAAATAAAAACAAAATAAAATAAATACATTATTCATCGAGTATAAATAACCTCAATTTGAGAATATTCCAAAGGTAGCAGCATATAGCTTTTCCCTCAGATAGGTTTATATTTTGTAGAGTATTTATTAATGTTTCCAAATTTTGCAGACAGAATATGTTTTGTTTTATGATTGTATATATCTAGGGTTGCCAGATTTTAAAATTAGGAAAGCGGGAGGATAATTTACACGCACAATCCGCTGATAAATAACCATGAGCATGTTTGATAGAATGAAAAACTAAAGCAAATTCTGCTCGTGCGGTCATATCCATGTCTAAATCGTTTTTTAACAAAAATGTGTAAATTTTTTTTCCTTGTGAATCTTTCGTCGTATTTTTCTTGTGTTTTTCCGTTTTCATATGTTTAATTTAACCTTTTTTGTCCGCCGTGATTTATTGTAAATTGTGAGTCGCAAATCGTACATTTAGCTTGAAAAATATCTTTGCCCCTAACAATCCAAGGATAAGTTTTGCTCCATTCATTATTAAATTTTACATTCCATTTAGTTTTTTGAACAGAAGGTTCATGCATGTCCATGGATGTAGGGCTCGATAAAGAACCCTACCACTGGTTGGAACACTAGTGGGTTTCGGACACTCAAACAAAATATGAAAAATAGTTTCCTTCTCGTCCAGGTTACAAACAGTACATGTTAAAGTAGGATCCATACTATAGGTTACGCCGTTTAATGTGAACTTCATTTTAAATTGATTAACCGTACGGAGTTGAGCCAAAGTACGAGTGATCTGAATTGGAGACTTCAACAGTAAATAATTGCTTGGTTCACGTGTTGTGGTGAAAGCATTATATAGAGCCATGAAAGGGTACGCTGACGATGTAGCAATATCGGATTGGTGCAGGAAGGTATACTATTTGGAAAACAGTAGTTTTTTTTTGTGCTATTAGATGACCATAAGTTAATTGATTCCATAACTGCAGTGATTCAACGTCAACAAAAAATTTGGGATGCCCAATTATACTTTGTGGTAGCGGAATTCATAATTGCTCAAAACAAACTCTGGGATAGCGAAATTTTTCCATTTGAAGAATCTTAAGTAACCAATTTATTGTCATTTTAAAAACATTGTACGACAACTTAACTCTTACTGTTTCTATCCGAATAATAGAGCTAGTCCGGAGTATTAACCGCTACTAAAAGGATTCGTTTTAGGAAATGTATTTGCACCCTTTCTAGTGCATCCAAATAACGAGGACCCCAAACAGAAACACTGTTAAACATAACGCTTAACGCTAGAGATTCAAATAGTTTGATTCTAGGGTACCACATATCAATTTTTGCCTTATACACATCACAGGAATGAGAGCGCCAACGGCTTGTTTACCTTTTTTTACAGTTGTAGTTGACATTTCACTGAATAAGCCAGAGGAAGAAAACGTTACATCTAAATATGTATATGTATTACTCAATTCTATGATCTTTGCCTTTAGAAAACCTAACAATTTTTGTTTTCTTAAGATTTACAATTAAACGATTGGTGTCAGTGTATTTTTCCAAAATTTCCAGTTTCCTTGCAACATAAATTTCAGAATGAGCCAGGATAACGAGATCATCAGCATACAGGAGTGTTAGAACATCATTTTTATTATCGATATTTACACCTTGAGCTCCTTGAGCATAAAAGTAGTCTTCCAAATCGGCGATAAACAGAGCAAATAAAAGGGGACTCAAGGGTTCTCCTTGTAGAACACCTAAAGTTGAATCATATAATTATAGAAATACTCATTCAATATGTTTCGAATTTTCGAACACTCGGTATAAGGATATGTATCTGGAAACTATGCACTTCTACATTTAGAATAACAAGAGTAAAATACGAGAAATAAATTTATACTGCAAAAAACGGAGATTTTAATTAATTTTATTGAATTGACCTGAAATTCTAACAAAATATTGTCCAAAAGAAGCAAGTGTAACCTACAGAAATTGCAGTATAAATTTATTTGTCGTATTTTACTCTTGTTATTCTGAATGTAGAAGTGCATAGTTTCCAGATACATATCCTTATACTGAGTGTTCGAAATATTCGAAACAAATTGAATGAGTATTTCTATAAGTACGGCCCTGTAATCACATTTTTTAGTGGTCTGTACTCGTAAACATACACACTCAATTGAATTTCTAGGATGCTTCTCTAGATACATTAAATAGATTTCATTTCAAGCTGAAAAATAAAAAAAACCTCTCCGATACCATTGTTAACCTCCATAAATTATTACTTTGACGTTAAATTTTTGGTAGTAAAATTGTCTGCGGAAAAATGAAAAGGATATAATAGATTCGATTTTTTATACCCTTTCCAATTATAAAGAGCAATTTAAAAAAAATCTCTATACCGGGTGTTGACCACGAATTAAAAAAAAATTATAAATAAACATGTTGCGGTCAACGTAAAAAGTTGCAAATTTGTACAGTCGTTCGGTATATTTTTCCGATAGATCTGTCAAATTTGCAGAACTTTGGGAACGTTTTCCTTTAGTTTAATAAAGAAAAACATTAATTTTTAATAACAAAAAATGTTCCGTACTTTTAAATTGGTTGCAAATTTGACACGTGATGTAAAATAATATATTTAACACCACTCCAACTTTGCAGAACTTTTGGAATTTTTGGTCTCAAGAACTGAGCAAATTATCATTTATTGCATTTTTAACAATGTTCCGGACTTCGGAACAGGTTGCAAAATTTCATAGTTTGTTTTTATACCATTCCCGACCTTACGTCAAAATTTGAAAACTTTTGGAATTATAATCAATTGATTGTCTTGACTGACTGAACTATTAATTTAATATTAAATTAAAAGTTTGTCAAAGTTAATTATGGATATTTTAACCGATGATGAGGATTTTTTGGAACTTGGAATCGTACAACACCCGAGAAGACCTCGGGTGTATGGAGAGCGTATGAATCACTTTGAATGTAAAGAGATCATAAGTTTATTCAAAGATTTCGTCTTTCTAAAGAAACCGTTCACTTTGTGACAGATTGTATATCAGAGGAAATTTCTTGTAAAGCTAATAGGTAGCAAATATGACATTAGTTAGGTTATTTGACAAACATATTGTGACCAATTTACTTCATACGCATGCGTCAGTTCGGAAGAAGCTCTACCAACACTTGCAAATATAGGTTTAGTAGATCTGCTACTGAACCATGTTTGTACAACAGGCTTAGGGTTGAGCTAAGCTTATATTTTAAGCCCAGCTCAGTTGAGCTCAATTTTAAGCTTCAAATGTGCAACTGGGATGTTACAGCTCCTAATGATGTAGATGATTTAAAAACAGAATCAGAGCAGCTTGCCAATCTGTTACACCAGAAAGTATTGAAGCAGCATACACAAGAAATTTACTCAGTAGATTTGAATGTTGCATTAATGAAGGTGGATATCAACTGTAGTAAAAGTGTTATTGTATTCCAATTTTTTTTGTTTTTCAAATAAATAGTTACATATTTTCCTAACAAGTGCGGAAAGTGATACTTTCTCGCACGCGACTGCAGTTGACCCGAACGACGCGAAGCGGAGTTCGGGCAAGCGGTCAAGGGCGGGAAAGACACTTTACGCATGAGTTAGGAGCATTATTTTTTCAACGACCGTATATACAAAAAAGTATATCAACCTATTTTTCAAAAGTTTTTCATTCCAACATACATATACAAAACTTCAACCAAAAACTATTAATTATTATAAATATTACTATTAGAAGCACAATTTGTTTTTATACAACCTCAATCGGGTATGTATCGGTAATAGTAGTAGTACTCCACATTACATCACGTTGAAAGTTAACAACCAACCAACTCAGTTTGAAGTTGACACAGGGGCTCGCAAGACAGTTGTTTCTAAGAAAAAGTTTATGGAAATTTTGAATTTACCATTAAAGCAAGTTTATTTCAGACTGAATACAGTGTCAGGTCAAACAATAAAAGCATTAGGCGAGTGTGTAGTCACTATATAGATAATAATAACAAAAAAATCAATTGGTAATTACTGTAATTGAGTCTGAAAAAGATTTTGTTCCTTTGTTAGGTAGGAATTGGCTTAATGTTTTATTTCCAGATTGGCAAAACAACTTTTCAATAAAATCCTTGAGTATTTCAGAAAAATGTAAATTTTTTGAGTCACAAGTGGAGTATTTGGGTCATAAAATTGACAGTGAGGGTGTTCACCCAACCCAGGAAAAGCTACGAGCAATAAATGGTGCACCAGAACCTGAAAATATAACCCAGTTGAGGGCTTAATCAATTATTATAGTAGATTTTTACCAATGTTGTCTTCTAAATTGCGTCCCTTGTATAATCTTTTAGAAAAAGATAAGGACTTTGATTTCGACGAGTCATGTAGAAAAGCTTTTATTTCAAGTAAAGAGTTGATAGCAAATAAACAGGCTCTGGCTCACTACGACCCCCGAAAGACCATAATTATATCATGCGATAGTAGTTCTTATTGGGTGGGAATTGAAAGGCCTGTGTGCTTCGCATCTAGCTCTTTGTCAAAAGCTGAGAAAAATTATTCGCAATTAGAGAGAGAAGCCTTAGCTATAATTTTTAGTGTGAAGAAATTCCATAAATACATTTTTGGTAGACCATTTATTTTAGTATCAGATCATGAACCGTTAAAGATGATTTTCAATCCAGATAAAAATATTTCAGTTATGTCTGCATCTAGAATAATCCGTTGGAGTGTTATATTGTCAGCTTATAACTATCAGATTGAATATAGAAAAGGATCACAGTTGTTTGAAGCAGATGTTATCAAGGTTGTCATTAAGTGATTCAACTGATATAGATAGCTCAATAAATGCTTTCAATTGTACTGATGAACTTCCTATATCTGTTATGAGGATATTGCTAAAGTATCAAGTAAATACCCTGTATTAATGAAAGTATTAAATTTTGTAAAAACTGGGTGGCCTGATAAAGTAGATTCAAGTTTGAAGCCGTATTTTTCAAAACGTAATGAATTATCTATGGAAGAGAACTGTTTGATGAAAGGCATAAAAGTTGTTGTGCCAGAAGCCTTGCAAAAATATGTTCTGGATCTTTTACATGAAGATCACATAGGAATAGTGAGATCGAAGATGTTAGCTATATAGGTCTATAGTATGCTGGCCGAATTTACAGCAAGATATTGAGTTGTTAGTCAATAGTTGCCATATTTGTCAGTTAAATCGAAGAAATCTTAAAAAATAAAAAATACCTAATATATTGGCCAAAAACTGAAAATGTGTTTTCACGGGTACATATAGACTTTTTCAAGAAACATGATACATATTTTTTATTGATTGTTGACAGTAAATCTAGATGGCCTGATCTTCATGTTATGACTAAAGGTACAAATGCTACATAAACAATAGAAAAATTAAAATTAACTTTTTCTGTAATGGGGTTGCCAGATACGATAGTGAGTGATAATGGACCTCCTTTTAACTCAGTTGAGTTTGATAAGTTTTGTAAAGTAAATGGTATTAATTCTCTCAAGGCGCCACCCTATCAACCACAGTCGAATGGTAGCGCTGAGCGTCATGTTGATACTGTAAAAACAGCATTTTATAAATATTTGTTGCAAAAATCCACCTTAACTATTGAACAAATGTTGGTAAATTTTTTGGAACTTTAGTTGTTTACGCCAGGTTATGTTTGAGCGACCAGGGGTCGCGACGCAAAAGATCTGACCGTTACGCGTTATGTTACGCTACGTTATGTTACGTTGCTTCGTTATGTGCCTTGCTAGCGTGCTTAGTCTCTCTCTCGTTTACGAAGCAGCGATTCATAATAATATGCTCCTGCCGGGATTCGAACCCGGGCCGCCCGCGTGCAATGCGAGCATTCTACCACTGAACCACCGATGCTATATTTAAATTCTATGCAAAGCTGGTATTCGCAGTGCCGGTGATCTACTTGAATTTGTTCGGATCAATTTTTACTATTATTTCCATAATTTTTTTGCGCGATTAAGGGATCTAGCACATTTACTTTTCGAAATACAGGGTGTTGAAATTTTGAATGTTTTAATTCGATAACTTTAAAATGGATGGATAAATTGATTTTACATTTGGCAGGTTGTTTTTAAATGTAAAAGGGCATATTTTGAAAGAAATTGTAGTTTGTGCAACTAGTGTCGATATGATGGCCATATCGCACGAGGACGAAGTTTCATCGTTCAAGTGCGATATGGACAATCCACACGAGTCGAGCAGCATATTTTTTCTACGACCCACTTAAGAAAAAATCTTGAAAATAAAAATTTCTATAAACTGTAATACTTATAACTTCAAATTAAACATTTTACAATTCAATTTTATGTTCCACTAATTTTGTGGTAAACGTACAGTTCTTGAATGTCCAATTTGTATAATGCTACGGTTTCATTTTTTAAATATACGATGCTGTTATAAGTAGATGTTGCCAGTCGGACTCCCTCATGAAGGGTACCGTACCATTATCTATAATAATGAATATTCTGCTAAATATTTCAAACGTCTACCTGTTGTTGTTATTATTATCAAGCAGAATAATTATTTTTAAAAATAAAAGTAACAATTAAAAAAAAAACTTTTTCACGGGAATCGAACCCAGGTCTACGGCGTGAGAGTCTGGATTGCTTACTACTCGACCACTGAGAAATATGAAAATTGTTTATCTATAACGTCAGATGTATTTATTACATAATTTTATAAAATCTGAGGTCCCCTTAAATACCCATTTTATTCTGTTTTCAAGTATTTGTTGGTAATTTGTACGGATTATTTCTTTCAAGTTCATCTTTGTAAATGAATATTCTTGATCCAGTGCGCTTCTATGAGAAACTTTTTTTGACAAGTTATTTTGACGTTTCTTTTAAATTGAAAAAAGATGAATGACGGATACTAAACTCGAATGCTGATTGGTGGATTTCATATACGTTCTAGGATGTATATGAAATCATATCCGTTTTGTAAACCGTGCAGAATAGTAGTTTGTGCAACTAGTGTGGATATGGACAATCCACACGAGTCGAACATTATATTTTTTTTACGATCCATTCAAGAAAAAATCTAGAAAATAAACATTTGAATATACTGTAAAATAAATATTACTTGAAATTAAAAATGTTCAACAATTTTATTCATAATCGTACCAATTCAATTTTATGTCTTCACTAATTTTTTGTGATAAACGTACAGTTCTTAAATGTACAATTTGTACAATGCTACGGTTTCCTTTTTTAAATATACGATGCTGTTATAAGTAGATGTTGCCAGTCGGACTCCCTCATGAAGGGTACCGTACCATGATCTATAATAATAAATATTCTGCTAAATATTTCAAACGTCTACCTGCTGTCGTTATTAATATCAAGCAGAATAATTATTTAAAAATAAAATTAAAAGTAAAAAAAATTTTCTTCACGGGGAATCGAACCCGGGTCTACCGTGTGAGAGTCTGGTATGCTTACTACTCATCCACCAAAGAAAATGAAAATCTTTTATCTATAACGTCAAATGTATTACATAATTTTTTCTTAAAAGGAACTAAAGTTCCTACCGTGTGTCCCGCGACACGTTCTACCTTTTTATTTAGTTATAGAACTACTCAATGGAGTAAGGTTAATAAATTTTTGTATAATAAACCAATTAATAGTAACTAATACGTTTTATCAACATAAAGAGTCACATAAATACACGAGAGAGGTTAGCAGCAGAAATGAAAAGTCCATCATTGATTATGTTCTCATAAACAAAGGAAACAGAAAAGATGTGAAAGATATCAAGGTCATACAAAGTGCAGAAATATACAGCGATCATTACTTATTAAGAGCAAAATTGAAGATGGCAACTGAGAACCAGAAAGGAAGTTCGAACAATGGAAAAAAAGGACAAAAAATTAAAAAACAAATAAAATCATATAAGCTAAGAGAAATAGAGGTATCCAAAAAATTTACAGAAAATACTGAAAAAGAAATAGAAATATGGCAAGATAAAATACAAAGTATATTAATAGAGGAAATGTGGGACAAATTCAAATCTATAATATTGGAGACAGCAACAGAAGTGTGTGGCACTACTAGAACCGGTAGCAATAGAAAACAAACGAGATGGTGGAATAAAGATATACAAGAACATACCAAACTAAAAAAGCAAAAATGGAAAGAATATCTAAGAAATAAAACGACTGAAAACTACGAAAATTATAAAATTCAAAGAAAAAGAGTTAAAGACATGGTAATCACAGCTAAAAAAGAGACTTGGGAGGAATTTGGCAAAAAGATGGAAGAAGACAGTAAAGGAAATCAGAAACTCTTCTTCAAGGTACTAAAAACACTAAGAAAGGGAAAGTCGAGCAATGTAAAACAGATAAAAGATAAAAATGGAGTTATGATACGACAAGATAAGAAAATTATAGAGATGGAGAGAATAGTTTGAGGAATTACTTAATGTAGAGAAAGGAGAACAGATGGAACTACAAGACGAAAGACATCAGGAACTGGAAAATGAGGAAAATGAACCACTGATACAAATAGAAGAAGTGAAACAAGCAATACAAAAGTTAAAAAGAGGTAAAGCATCGGGTTACGACAGTATTACCGCAGAAATGTTACAAACTCAAGGAGAAAGAGGGATAAAAATGCTTACTGAATTGTTTCAAAGAATATGGAACGAAGAAAAAATTCCGAAAGATTGGGAAGTAGGTATTATATTGCCAATTTTCAAAAAAGGAGACAAAACTAATTGTAACAATTATAGAGGTATAACATTGCTGAGCGCAGCATTGAAAGTTTACGAAAGTATCTTAGAGACTAGACTTAGGAAAATAATAGAAAAACAGTTAGAAGAATCCCAAAGCGGCTATAGGAAAGGAAGGAGTAGCCAAGACCACGTATTTACATTGAAACAAGTAATTGACAAAAAACTGAGAACAAATCAAAAAGTGTATCTCGGCTTTATAGATATTCAAAAAGCCTTTGACAGCGTCTCCAGAAAGCAAATATGGAAAAGTCTACAACGAAGAGGAGTTGGATCAAAACTAAGAAATAACATTAAATGCATTTACGAAACAACCAGAAAC
This sequence comes from Galerucella tenella, assembly GCA_910591685.1. Taxonomy (NCBI): domain Eukaryota; kingdom Metazoa; phylum Arthropoda; class Insecta; order Coleoptera; family Chrysomelidae; genus Galerucella; species Galerucella tenella. The sequence goes on from CAJUYH010002394.1 coordinate 32,637, forward strand.
CGAGTAAGGAAAGATAATGAAGAGTCCGATGATTTCATAACAAAAGAAGGATTAAGACAGGGAGGAGTACTTAGCCCGGCATTATTCATAATGATAATGGATGATATTTTGAAGGAAGTGAAAACAAAACTTAAACAAATTCAAATAGGTTATAGAAATATGGAAGTAGTTGGAATATCTGAATGCGTTTTTGCCGACGATTTAGTATTGTTCGCTAAAAACGAAAAAGAGCTGAAACATAATTTAATAACATGGAAGCATATATTGAAACTACAAAACATGAATATGAATATGGAAAAGACAAAAATAATGGTGGTGGGACAAGAAGAAGAGCACCTTAATATAGAAATTGATGGAATGCCGATAAAGCAAGTGAAGAGTTTCAAATATCTGGGAGTAGATATACAAAACAATGGAAAACAGGAAGCAGAAGTGAATGAAAGAATAAGTGCAGCAGTCAAAGTATATTACTCATTAAATCGAAATTTCCTGGAAGAAAAGAAATTACAACTAAAACCAAATTGAATGTGTACAAGTCAGTCTTTCGACCAATCCTTGTGCATGGTAGTGAAAGCTGGGTACTTACAAATTCACTCAAAAGCAGAATACAGGCAGCAGAGATGAAGTATTTACGCAGGGTCAAAGGTGTCACCAGAAGAGATCGAATGCGGAATGAAATAATAAGGGAAAACCTAAACATAGAACCAATACTAAAAACAATCGAAAAACAGCAGCTTAGATGGTTTGGGCACCTTTGTAGAATGGAGAACAGTAGACCAGCAAAAAGGATTTGGCAAGCTAGAGAAGTAAGCAAGAGAAAAAGAGGTCGCCCAAAGAAAACATGGGATAACACAATAGCTGAAATTTTAAAAGAAAAAGGAATTACATGGACAGAGGCGGCGAAAAAAGCTAGAAATAAAAAGGAATGGCGAAAGTTTGTCCACGAATAAGAGACACACCCGACACCCACAGCGGGTACAAACGGGTTTATGATTATATATATATATATATATATATATATATATATATATATATATATAT
>CAJUYH010002394.1:40334-76134 GCA_910591685.1 Galerucella tenella
CTTTTCTGTTGAGGTGGTACCATAAATTCGGCGAAAACTGCTTCATGGTCAAAGAGACCTGAGTTAATTACTGAGTGATTCAAATGAGGGGGTGAAAAGTAGGAGAATATGTAATCTGTAGTTGAGGATATTGTTTTAGTGGCTCGAGTAAATGACACTACATGCAAATTGATGTGGAATATCTTGGCAAAGTTAATGTGGTATTCAGTCACGTAGCTATAGCTTTTACATGAGGAGGGTTTTGGTTTTTTTCATCTGATAGGTTTAGAAGGGAAAAGCTTTATTGAAGGCGCCACCTAAGGCAAAAAAATCGAGTGCCACGACCTAAAACCTAAAGAAATTTTTCAAGTTCAAGAAATAATGTTAAGTTTTTTTTTAAATTATTTGTTTGACTTGGCTACATCTTAAAGTAATTTTAAACATCGTTTTTCGTTTTACCCCCTTCTGCTGAAATGGTTATAACCATGTGTATATTTTTTTAAAAGAAGCCGTCCCTTCGCCGGCACCACCTCAGCCTCTTGGGCTTATTGTGGATTCTCCTAACATTCTGACTACAGCCTATTCAGCCAATCTGTTCCCTGTATTAGCTCATACAGGTTCTTTATTGCTGGTTGGTTGTAGAAGTCTTCTGGAGTCATTTGGGTTTCTGCCTTCTGTGGTCCAGCGTCTCACAGTTGCATAATATGTGCAGAGCTGTTTCAGTGTCTTTTTTGCATCTCCTGCATGTGAGGTCTCCGTTATACAGCCCTATTTTGTTCAGGTGCTCCTTTGTGGGAAAGTCTCCCGTGAGAATCCCCGTTATAGTGCGTAGTTTGTTCCTGCTCGTTGAGAGCAGTTCTTTTGCTACTTTTTTTGATAGTTCTTTTACAAATTTCTTCCCATGTGTTTGCCTGGGCGTATTCTTCCAGAGTTTTAAGGATTGTTCTTTTACCCACCCTTTTAACCATGACCTAGTGGAGCATCTGGGGATGCCCACAGATGGTTCGGGTCCGTTCATCAGTGTTGACGATCCTGCTCTTGCAAGTTCGTCAGCTTTTTCATTGCCGGCGATTCCTTTGTGACCTAGGACCCACTCCCAATGTTACACTGTTCCGAGTCGCCAGTCTTCCAAGTTCTTCGCCGCATTCCCATAGCAGCCGAGATGTTACCTGTATATTAATTTGGGAGCACCTATTTTAAAAAGTGATAGATGATTGAAAATTGAAGCTTTTATTAAAACAGAAAATCAATCTCATAAAAGTAAATTTAACCTCTTCAGCTAAATTATTCACAATTGTTGAGGAATCTATTTCTATTGCCACATCCCGATAAATACTAATATTGCGGCAGTATGCTAATAAAAGATTATTGTACCTTTATTGTATTTTCTATGGGGAGGGTTTGAACCCACAAAACCACCCCCTTATATACGTCCCTGGTGGTATTCAATAATTGTACTGTGTGTACCCGGCAGTTATGTGAGGTTTCAATAAACCTACTCCTCTGAGACAGAGCCGAACGGCGACAGCAACAGCGATATCTATATAATTATATTTATTTGTTATAGTTGCTTCTAGTCATGGTGTGTGTCATGACGGTTTCGGCAGCTCCAGCTCCAGGTCCTATGCCAATACCAAATCCTAAGCCACAATGGTTAGCAGCTTACAGCTACCCAGTATCTTACGGTTACTGGCCTTCTTACGGTAAGTAACAAAAAAATTTGTATCCATATAATAACTGTTATGAGAATTCTGTTAGGTCCCACCTCACGTATATATAGGACATGTCCACCACCTGACAGTTGACAAGCTGAAGAAAAACAATTTATTGGTTCGGCTTTACATGAGGTGTTTTGCTGCGAGGTACCGGTTGACTACCGATTCAATTGGAGCGGTACTATCATTATCCTTTTCTAATGTGTTTTTGTCTGGTCTTGGGCCTTGATCATTGATTACTCTGACGTGCTTGTCCCTTTGGTTATTCGTTGTGATTATTTTTATTTAATTTTTTCCATTAATTAATATCGTGTTAATTATATATGCATATATGGATAATCTAATCTCTATAGAGGACCTAGTCCCATTCTAGTCTTTACAGATTTTTTACTTTTTGATAATTTTGTACAAAATGAATCAATACCTCATTTTTTTATTTTTTTCAAATAACTATTTTTTTTATATTCCTATAGGCTATGTGATTATAAATGTCAACCGCTCCCAAAAACACCTTACTCACCAAGGTCCATTAATTTGCGTACCGTTGAAGTATACTCAAAGACAAAAGTTTGAACCGACCTGTCGCGAAAACGTTATGGTCCCGAGAAATTGTGTAACGTTGAGTCAACGGTACCTCGAAGTAAAACGCCCATGTATAATTTGGTAGATTTGTTCCATCTCATTTGCATCATCACAGGATCTGCATGTTTCACTGTCCACATTGCCTAACTAAGTATTTTATTTAATTTTATCGAGTAAAAGCTTTAGCCTATGCTATTAAATATATTTATTTTGTTTTAGGTTATGCTTACGCATCTCCGTATTACTACATTTAAGTGAACCATTCCGACAATATTCTTTGAAGAACGAAATATGGGTTTGATTAAGTGTTTTAAATTGATAACATTTTTATTATAGTTTATATAAAACTTGAATGAGAAATTAATAAAAAAAAACTAGTATCAAAGTAGTTTTATATTTTTAGCAGTTAATACAGGGTAACTACAAAATAATCATTTGGTAAAGTATGGCATATAGAAAAATAAATGACATGTCTATTGGCAGCGACAACTCAACCTAGGTTAGGTTAGGTGTGTAGTGAATGGGTCTATATAAGGCCCTCCACTGCGACTCGCAAGAGTCTATTATGGCTCACACTTATTCAGATTTCACCAAACAAATTCAGCTTCTTAACAAACCCGATTAGTTTATTTGGTTAATGATATTTCAGGTCTGAGGGCGACAGAGAGACCCTGCCAAACATCAGATACCTGATTCGAGCCGCGGTATGGCAGGTACAAATTATATGCTCTGCTGTTTCATCATCTTCCAGACAAAGACGGCAAGTCAGATCTTCCGGCAGTCCAAGTTTTAGCATATGATGATTCAGATGACAGTGGCCTGTTAGACAACGTAGGTCATGCCTGCTATAGTCTAACATTTGTTTAAAGACTTTCTTCGAAGGATGTAAGAAGCCTTTGAATGAACCAATCCTGGTTAATTATTTCAGAAGTCTGGAGCTTCTCTTGCTGTCCAGGTATTTATTGTTTGTTTGGCAAAACATATTGCGATGCCAGTTGTAGGTTCTGGTCCGATAGAAACACGTGCTAAACCCTGCCTTGCAAGAGAGTCTTTTTTTTGAGTCGAGATGGGAAACTCATGTTCGAATGGGTCCTTAACCAGTACCCAGACAGTGTTGGACTCATCCCAACGGGAATGCCTACCAATCAAAACCACCTCAAACTCGCCGTTACTCCCGCCTGGGAATCACTACCCTAGCAAACTTCAAGACGGGCGGCGGTCCCTTACACACTCTCCGTCAACTGAGTCACTTAGTTAGTCTCAGTTGAGTACAAAGTGAGACCACAGAATACACCAGCCAAACAAGAAGCGAAAGCCGGCGTAAATCCTTTGATGTTTTGGTGGCAAAACTTCGTGACCTTCAAACTGACGTTGACAGATAACGGATCAAGTCACATTGAGAAAATTGTTCAAAAAATTTAAATTAAATGTTAACGACACGCAAAAAAGTGAAACCGAAGGATCTCAAATATCATTACCGGATTTAAATTACAGGAATGAATTTTTTTTTTTTGGCTTGGACTCATGTCATTCAGCCAGAGCAGGAATGAAGAACTGACAATTTTACATGCGTTCAATTTTGTTTGTGGCTATTTGAAAAAGAAAGTATTATAATGTCACAGGTGTGAAACGTGCTTAAAATTCTCAAAAATCATTGACAGATAACGGGCTTAAAATGGCGACTGTCAGACATGCGAACTCAGAAAATGAATTGTAAAATAGCACAAGCTTCGTTTCTTCTTGGGATGGTGTATTCTGTGGTGAGACTAACTAAGAAAATGTCTTCCCCCCTTACCCCAATTGAGAGGAGAGGGTAAACATACAATGCGGTTCCTCCCACCACCTCAAATTTAGTAGCCGAAGTGCGCATGCGTCCAAGTAGCCATTAACCTTCTATTCGATGTGACTGAATGTGAGCTGATTAGCGCAGTTGGTAGGGTATTGAGCTTACAATTCAGGGGTCGTAGGTTCGAAGCCCGGTTAGGTGCTTGGTTTCTTTGTTTTTTTTAATTTTCTATTTCTTATTTTTTTTATATTTTTAAACATAGTTACACTTTTACATGGTTAAGTTAAAAGTGAAATGCATATTATAAAGTATTAGTAATTTATTGTTTTATATTATAATATAATATTTAACAAGTATAATATTACAAATTGTTATATTCATTAGGTCTGTTCCAACTGCAATCACAAACTGTTGGAAACGATATAAGTATGTAGATTAATATAAAAAAAAAGTTTACCAGTCTATCGATTTCCCAAATTAGAAAATAAAAAACTTTTTTTAAAATTCTTCAATATTTCGCGCTGGGAGGAAGGTAGAGAAAAATAAAAAATACCACCGTGTAGGGGAAGTGTTTTGCAATAAAAAAGGCCTCTTGCTTTTTTTTCGTTCGGTTATAGTTTGTCCGGAAAAAATTCGGTAAACTAAGTATGTGCTCCGCATCCGCGCGACTCTGCTGCACGGCTACTTTCTGAATCGCGGAAAAAATATACATATTTAATTAAAATTTTTTTCAATCTTTGGTAAGAGTTAAGGTTGTAAATAATGAATAAAATAAATAATAATAATAATAATAATAAAATAATGTTTACAAATTTTTATTGGAAAAAGGTATGCAAAAAATTATATCTTAAAATTATATATTATTCATCTTTAATCATCTTTTACGCCTTTTTACTATATACATTTTGGTCCTTGAATATTAATCTTCATATTACAGGAGTATCCAATTTCATTTTGAAAAAATAAAGAAGATTCCTACCCAAATCTATAAAAATTTCTATTTTCGCTTATAATACAAAAAAATCATTGAATCCAAAAATGTATGTGAATTAATTAATTTTTAATTATATATTTTTGATCTTAGAAGTTTTCCCAACATTTCTACGCAAACCCCATTAAAATTACTTCAGTTTTTTCAAAGTTACTGTATTTAATATACTTATATATTTTCTTGTAAATTCAAGATTCCTGAAATTTACAAGATAATCCAAAGTGTCGTATTTCGTAATTAGGAAAAATTAATCATCCGTAAATTTTATTTATGGAGCAGACCTCCCAAATAACTGTTTCTAAAATGCCATCTTAAAGCTGACACTTCCCTCTTCAAAACACCCTATTACAATTATTAACATATTACATTATAACTGTACAATAGTTTATAATTAACTTCGCCACGCTTCAGAAAATAGAGTCGCGCGGATGCGGAACACATACTTAGTTTACCGAATTTTTTCCTTACAAACCATTGTTCGGACGAAAGAAACGCATAAAACCTTTTTTATTGCAAAACACTTCCCCTAGACGGTGGTATTTTTTATTTTTCTCTACCTTCCTTCCAGCGCGAAATATTAGAGAATTTCGAAGAAAAAAAAAAGTTTTTTGATTTTTTTTTCAAATTTGGGAAATCGATAGACTGGTAAACTTTTTCTTAATATTAATCTACATACTTTAAGGTACTTATATAAAAAAAATCAGCCGTAGTGCTAATTACTTGTAGTTATTACCCCTATCGTCTTGCCTAACTCGTTGTTTGCTATGACTAGTTTTTCTCTGATCATTTCTGATTGCGGTTGGAACAGACCTATTATTTACATACTTAAATCTTGGTATACTGGGTATTCCATTGAAAGAGATGGTGTACTAGCGCAATTTTGGTTTTTATTTAAACGTTTCGTTTTTTTTGTACAACCCTATAAATATACCGAAGTCTTAATTATTGTTCCTTAAAATGTGCAAAAAGATAGTAAGTATAGTTTGGCAAATTTATCTGAAGCTACGGGGAATCGGTAAGAGGCGAGGCATATATGTCCTAAACGTACAAATGGTGTACGGTACCTACCTATTTTACCAAGTAAAATTGAAAATGCAAATGTCTCTGACAATACCAACGCCACTGGATAAATCAATATCAGTCAATTGACGAAATGAGAGGGAAGAACACACGCACGCGCTTGCCAATAAGAAGTCAGCCTTCGATAAAAATCACCAATTATGTAATTCGGAGGGTGTGGTTATTATGGTTTTCGTACAACGCTGCCAGAGCTTGAAGAATCCCGTAACAAATTTGGAAAAGTGCTCATTTTTTAATATTCATAAATTGAAAAAATAATGTTAATAGAAAAAATCCAAGGAAACAAGCACATTAAATAATTTACGTTTAATCATATTGTTGATATTGTTAATAATAAAAGTCCATTTTCTAATTATTATCACTACATACTCAGTACTTTAGCTTTTTCATAGTAAAACGTGGCAATATCGAATGTTTTCGACTGCATTCCTTTCACGGCTTCAGATAAACTTGCCAAAGTATAGGTATATAGTTTTGCTGTCGAATTAAAAAAAAACTATTTATCTATTGGTGTAGGTCTCCCAGAAGCCGTAACAATAAATGAACGATGGATTTCACGTTCCCAACAGCACCGATAGTGGGCGTAGCTCAAAATAAAAATTATTAATCTTTTAAAGATCAGTCTTGCCTTTGGTTGGTTTATAATAGCTTTCATATACTGTGGAAACTTTGGATCCTATCCTCTTACAACCACCTTCGGAATATGTTAAATGTTCTGTTTCACCCCATGACACCGTATCCAAAATACTCCTAAAATAAAAACTAATTAATATAATATAGGGTTGTCCAAAAAAAACCGGAATTTCCTTTTTTATTTATAGGTCGATTTTATTGATGTCGGTTTTGTTCAAAAGATAATTGATCAAGACACACTACTAATCTAATATTTCGCGTTTTGTTTAAAAAAACAAAATGGCGGACACATCCAAACTTTGCCAAACTTTAAAACTGACTGGAAATTTTTTGTTTCGCACTGTATATGTTTGCGAATTATTTTACGAAAGTTCAGACATTTGTGAATGTAACGAGGGGTCAAACATAAAAATCGGTCAAAAATTGTCTGATGTATGGCTCGAAAAAAACAAGTATGTTATTTTGTTGGACCAAAAATAAAACTACCGTTTGCCCTAAATGTCTATATTCTCATGACTCTGTAGTAATGTCATGAAAAAGAAGGGTCAAGTTTCTATGAAAAGCAACAAATTATGAACTGGTAGTCCAGTGCGTTGCCGATGCAAAAATGAAAATTACCCGAACTTACTATTCAAATTATCAGAATTTGTCAAAATTACCAAAAGGACACATTGGTTATCTAAAAAAAGGTAGAACGTGTCGCGGGACACACGGTAGGAGCTTTAGTTCCTTTTAAGCAAAAATTATGTAATACATTTGACGTTATAGATAAACGATTTGCATATTCTTTGATGGTTGAGTAGTAAGCATACCAGACTCTCACGCGGTAGACCCGGGTTCGATTCCCCGCGAGGAAATTTTTTTTACTGTTAATTTTATCTTTAAATAATTATTCTGCTTGATATTAATAACGACAACAGGTAGACGTTTGAAATATTTAGCAGAATATTCATTATTATAGATAATGGTACGGTACCCTTCATGAGGGAGTCCGACTGGCAACATCTACTTATAACAGCATCGTATATTTAAAAAGGGAAACCGTAGCATTATACAAATTGGACATTCAAGAACTGTACGTTTACCACAAAAAAATTAGTGGAAACATAAAATTGAAACATAAAATAACATACTTGTTTTTTTCGAGCCATACATCAGACAATTTTTGACCGATTTCTATGTTTGACCTCTCGTTACATTCACAAATGTTCATCAGGTTCTGGTGAATTTATGAAGACATCAGTTGCTCTAATAATATTGCTTGGTTCTGCTGGTGGCCGTTCATCATCAGGTTGAATCAAGTTTAATTGAACGTTCGGTACTTCTTATAAATGATATAAATATGTTTATGTAGCAGTGGAACTTGACATAACTTGGACTTTTTTTAATGGGGGCTCTTCATCACATCTATTAATTTTTTTAAATATTAAATTCAAAGTTGTTCTTCAATTAGTACGTTTTTTTTAATAAACACATAATCGCAGATATTTCTGTATCATGTAGATTTACAAATACCATTATTCGCAAACATCTAGCATGTGTTCGTTTGGAGCAGAGGCTAAAGATGAATCGATTGTTAAATGATAATCCACGGGTCCCAGGTTCAATCCCCACCGAAGGCATGAAGAAAAAAAGGTAAGTAAAAATATTTGTAAATTCAATTATAATAGCATGTTACTTAGGTAGTTGAGATGAATAAATAATATAAAATTCAGAAATAAAAAAATGTATAATGCATATTAATTTGTTTTTGCTTTGAAGGTGAACTGAACAAGAGCTGCATAGAAGCTTTGTCAGCAATTTAAATCAGCTACACTACACTACACAATCTGCATAAAGGCGACTGAATAAGAGCTGAAGAAGCTATTCTTCAGTCATGACTGGCAGCCATAATATCCAGTAATAGCTGTTTAAATTCTCCACTTTTGGGTGAATAAGAGCTTAACAAGGGTTTATTCAACATAAATTTGATACCGATATTCAGCTTTAGACTGAACAATAAACCGTTTAAGCGCTTTTTCAACCAATAATCAGCATAAATTATTACTTGGGTAGAAAAATGAACCAAATGAACCAACCCTCTGGCCCGAGGGTTTGTAAGTCGCCCAAGGGTATACACATCTGTTTATACCTGCGGTACATACAAACTTTTATGTCATACTAGTTCGTTATTGCAATCCAATCTCAATACAAATCAGTGTTTTAAAAAATCCGGTTTGAATTAATAGGTGAATGACGTGAATGTTGACAAACGTAAATGTCATAATATCACAATAAATTTTATATGTGTCAAAGTTGGAAGTCAAAATGAACGAAGATTTTGAAATTCCTGACGAAATTATTGAAAAAGCAAATGAAAATCTGTTGCCAAAAAAGTCTAAAGAAGCTTACGACATGGTTATTAAATAAGTTGAACAAAAAATTATTTCTCTTTATGCCCGCACGGACCATAAAGTACGACATTAGATAGTTGGTAACTAAGCAATAAAAACACAATAATGAACTAGTATGACATCAAAATTATTAATCGAATATGATCCACTTTTTAGACATTAAAAATATTTTATTTACCTGACATGTTTTTCCAATGGAGATTCGACGCTTCTCATCTTAAACTGATCGATAATACATTGTCTTACATGATGTTTTTCCAACGGCAGGAAAGGGATGTAATGATCTATTAAATTGTGACTTATTGTATCAGAATGGTAAAAACCACCTAAAATAGAAATTTTTTTTTCCAAGATAGAATGATGAAATATAAATATTTACATACAATTGACTAGGGCTGGGTCACCAAAAAATCCTATCATGCAAGATTTCAGGATAAAAATGGTTCTTTCAAAGTAATTTTTTTCTGAATTTTAAATAAATCAATATTTACTAGAGGACACGATAGACGTTATCCTGTGCTAACCTGTTTTTTTATCAACAGTAAAAACACAAGAGCTTTTTTTTTATCGGATAAATTTCTCTTTGCAACGAAACAGTTTTGCCAATCACTAATTTTACGAGAAAAACTGACATGATAAAATCGCGACACCGAAGGTGGAGCGATTTTATCTAATGTCAGTTTTTCGAGCAAATTCAGTGATTGGCAAAACTTTGAGTTTAAGAGAAATTTATCTGATAAAAGAAAAGCTCGAGTGTTTTTTGGCAAGATAAATTAACGACAGAATATATGGATGAACAACAACAATAATTATCTTTATTAACCAAACTTGCGACTCATTGTCATTGTGTAAAAGTGACGTCCCCTTACTAGATATTGAGGAAGAGGAGTTTTTATCGCGATAAAAAAGGATGCACCTTTTTTATCGATGTCAAAGTGACAATAACATTTCCAGGTATATGACATTTTAACATTGGAGTTAATTTATCATCTGAAAAATAAAAATATCAACAATTTTTTATTTTGATTAAAAAAAATTTTGATAAAGGATTCTGTTTCCCGAAAAATCTACTTTCCTGAATTTTTTCGGGACCCATTATGAATTTAAACAATCCAGCTCAAGCTCACTCAAACACACACAAAAAATGTCATCATAATCAGACCAACCGTTTAGGAGAAGTTCAGGATGAACCCGATTGCATCGCCACCTACTGGTACTAATTGTGAATCTAAACCATTCTCGAATTAACTTGAACACGCACAAAGAATTTTATAAACAAAATCGGTTCAGTTTTGTTTAGAAGGAGTTCGCTGACATGCACAGGCATAGAAGAAATATACAGAGTTCGGCAAAAGTCTGGGACCGGACAAACATCAAAGAAAATATGAATTTTTTGGAAAATCACTTCTGGAAGATTTTATGAGCGTAATGTTATTGCACATTAACTTTTATTTACGGTGACGTCACAGTCATAGTATTCGCCACGTTACGGTATGCTTGTTTAATTGGTTGTATTGGGAGAACGACATATTCTATTGACATGAAATTTTCAGAATCATGCAACTCAGGACTTGCTAACGAATGTCGAGAACTACTTGCTAATCTTGCAAGGCGGAACGTGGTGCGGCTAGAATAGATTCCAGCCCACTCTGGTTTTGAAGGCAACGAGATGGCGGATGCACTGGCTGCGGAAGGGGCGGCAGCTCCTTTCTGCGGCCCGGGCCCGACCCTGGGCCTAACAAAACAAAGAATACGCAAGGAGACGAAGAAGTGGCTGAGGAATCAGCACCTCGCTCATTGGAATGCTCTGCAGGGTCCTAGACAATCCAAACTTCTACTGAAGGGATGGACTGATGGACATGCCAGGGCAGCCACTGAACTACCAAGGAGTAGGCTAAGGAAGATAGCAGGACTCCTAACAGGGCACTGATGTATGAGGAAGCACCTCTACAATCTAGGAGTAGAGGAAAGTTCCCTATGTAGGGGTTGCGGCATGACTGATGAAACGTCAGTTCATGTTCTCTTAGAGTGTCCACACTGGGCTGTATTACGCAGGCGAATCTTCGGAGCCACTGTCATGGTTCCTGGAGACACAAGCAGGCATCCACTGAAAAAGGTTGCGGCCTTTATTGAAGGGCTCGGCTTCATGGATGACTAGGTAGCAGGATTGGCACAATGGGCCCGCCAGTGGCCTCAGTGTCGGAACCTTGGCTTGAGTTGTCCAGGACAAGGCTCGCCTGCACATTTAGTAGTAGTAGTAGTTCAGAATCATATTTTTATTCTTAGTACTTTGTTAAACGACAGTTAAAAATGATTTAAAAATTTTAGTAAACGAGCCCATTACAAAGAGAAGTTGACATTTTTTAGTAGCCACATGCATCCTCCCTGAGGGACTCTACATATGGTAGAAGTATGCAAAGTTCCTCATGGCAATCTGATCAGTACTAAGACTTTTGAAAGTACATATTAGATATGCACTGTATTAAAATGATTATTTTTTTCACATGTCAAAATCTGACATTTTGGTGGTTTTAACCAATAGCAATACATTATTCTAGCCAATCATTCGGTATTATACTGATAATTCTGCTTCTTCATCGATAAAACCTTGTTTACATCGAAACGTCAAAATTTTACTTTGAATTTGTCATTATTGACAACTAAAAGTGCTTCGAAGTTTATTGAAAAATGAACACAAACCGATTGAGTGCCATCACCCAAGAGAATATTAAACATTCAGGTAATACAAAATTTTAAATTTATGAAAAAAATAATCTTCCCAAATACAACTCGCTCTTCAAATTTTATCACATAATTTTTTATTTTCATCACTCAAACTTGTTTATTTGAGGCAAAAACATTCAAACAAACCGAATTTAGATAAAATCCCTCGTCCTAACGGACTCGTGATTTTATCAATCGGTTTGTTTTCATATTCTTGCCAAATAAACAAGTTTTCGTGAAAAAGAAAAAATTATCGATAAAATTTGAAGCACTCGTGGTATTACCTTTGATTAAATTCAGAAAAGAAATACTAACCTCGTTTATTGAATATATCATTGACAATGATCTTTTCAAAATCAATAAGTTTCACCTCTTGTCGAGTTATATTTTCCCCATACAGATTATTTAATTTTTCTAAAATTAACTGACTTCCAGCGTTCGATAAGAAAATAAAAATTGAACTTCGATAATCAGCACCATCGACTTTTTCCCGATAATCCAACATTGGTAAAATAGAATTTAACACTTGTTCGGGCATATGATCAGCTTCGTCAAAAATAAATAGTTGTTTGCTGCAAGCTGTTACATTTCCTTTTAACCAACTGTACAAAGTGTGCTAAAAAACAAAAATGAATATTATCAAACAAACTTTGATTTGCTAATTACAAAAATACAAACTGGACTAAGGTTATTATGAAAATTAAAGGAAATAATTACAAATTATATATTTAGTTTAATAGGTAGTGAGAAATTTTTATACAAGATGTCTAGTAGATTTAAATATACTATTTTTATTTGCACTCTATACTTAAAAAATGTTGTTATAGTGTAGTAATGTTAAAATTTCAATTATTGTAAATAAATGGTTAATGCCTGCAAATAAATAATTATAATATATAAAATTCAGAATAAGTTGCATGCTAAATACACTTACCGACTTAAAATTCGATCCATTCAAAATAATGATTTATTTAAACATGCTCTTACTTACAAATGCTGAAGCTGATTTATTTGAATTTTTTAACTTTTAGATAAAATACTGCAGTTTCAAGATTATTATTCGGACAACTAAAAGTAATTCATTATTCGCTGGATATACAGGGGGGAAAAGAAAACAATTTTTTCCTCTACTTTTGACACACCCTGTAGGTTAATTCTACTAGCAGATATGCACACAATTTACTTTATCAAGAAGACTGATTTGTTTCCAACATTTTGTTTTTTTATTTACCCCAATATCTTAATTTGTTTGTGAAATGTGACGGTTTAAAGAAAATGCAACATTCTCAATTTTTTTATTCAGTTTTAGCAGAGTAATACATAATTTTATAAACAAATCAAACAACAAATAAACTAATAATTATTACAAATTAATAACGGGTATTTCCCCCAATCTGATCCCATTCTTGGACCGAAGAATCTCTCAAAAAATTTAAATTACTTGGAGAAGAAACTGGGTTACGAACTCGTCTGCCCATCATGTCCCAGACGTGCTCAATTGGATTGAGGTCTGGGCTACGTGATGGCCAGTTCATTGAGATACAATCCTCGCAATATGTGGTCGAGCGTTGTCGTACATAAACATGAATTCGTTTCCTATAAACAGTGCAAATGGAATTACATGTGGATCTAGCACATCACGAATATATCGGTTAGCTGTCATTGCTCCGCCGCCAGCAATGACTAAATCAGTACGAGCTTCCATGCTTATGCCGCCCCCAACCATTACCGATCCTCCTCCATAACTTAGTCTTGTGGAAAAATTTGCTTGGTCAAACCTTTCGCCTCTTCTTCGGTATATTCTTTCACGGCCATCTGGAGAACGTAAACAAAAACCTTGACTCGTCAGAAAATAAAATCTTACTCCAGTCATCGACATTCCAATGTTGATGCTCCCTGGCAAATCGAAGACTGTGATTCCTAAGTAACTCCGGACCAGTTACAGGTCTTCTGGAGCGTAATACATTTGGTAATCGTTTTCGTAATCGCCTTTGAATCGTTATTTCGTTAACAGCTACTTGGCGTACTTCTTCCAAACGATTTCGAGCCATGACAGCAGTAGTATTTCATTCTCGCAAAACGTTTAATGTTACAAAACGATTATCTCGAACATTTGTAGAGCTTCGTCTGCCAGATCCACTTCGTCTCGAAAAACTACCAGTTTTATTGAAACATTGTACAGCTTTCTGGACGCTACAACTTGTAACACCCAATATTCTAAAAGCATAATACTGAGACCTACCGTCTTGTACCAGAGCAACTGCTCGTGCTGCATCAGTAGGTGTTAAAACCATGATGTTTAATTAAATACTGATAATTAAACTGCAATTGCCAAGTAACGAATATTTGACAGTTGGCCACAGCACTCTACTTATTTTGTAGTTTATTCTCAACCGTCATTTAAATTATGATCCTTTCTAAAATGTTGCATTTTCTTTAAACCGTCACATTTCACAAAAAAATTAAGATATTGGGGTAAATAAAAAACAAAATGTTGGAAACAAATCAGTCTTATTGATAAAGTTAATTGTGTGCAGATCTACTAGCAGAATTAACCTACAGGGTGTTCAAAAGTAGAGGAAAAAATTGTTTTCTCTTCTCCCCTGTATATGCGGAGAGTACTAAATTACTTCTAGATGTTCGAATAATATCCTTAAAACTACAGTATTTTAACTCAAAGTTGCTAAAAAATTAAAATAAATCAGCCTCCCCATTTGAAAGTTATAGCATTTTTAAATAAATCATTGTTTTGAATGGATCGTATTTTAAGTCAGTAAGTATGTATGTGTTTAATTGTGATGTATGTATGAATATTATATATGTATTTATTGTACCTTTTTTCAGTTTTTCTAACCAGAAATAAAACTCTTGAGGTTCTCATTGAGAACCGCTTCCCATCGACCCAGATAGCTGTTACAATCACTGTCTTAATAGAAGTAGTGCTCCTTTAGATTCCTGTAGGAATTTTAGGATATTTTCAGGCATTCTTTCCATGAGTATTTCAATTTTTATGCACTTAGACTCTGAATTGCTATGCATTCTGCAAGTATATGAATGGTAATTTCTCCATCCATTCTACAGAATCTACATTTTTCTTGCTCCATAAGTTTAATCTTTTTGACAGGCGACAGTGTCCTGTGAAGATACAGCGCAGTCTTACTCTGGCTTAGGCATTTATTTATTCTCACATGGTTCTAGTTTGTCAGGAGTATCTTAGATTGTACAAGTCTCACTAGATTTTTCAAAGGATCACATCATCTCTTATTTTCGGTGTTGCCCATTTCTTTCATTATTACATTGGAGCTGATATCACAAAAGGTTCAGCATCCCCAAAAGGGAGCTTTAGCTGTTCTGTTTGCTATTTCACTGTGTCCTGGAACCTAGAGTAAAGTGATGTTGTTAGTTTCTCTAGACATTCCATACCATTTTAAAAGTTATGCAAGAACTCAGTGCTTTAATGGTTGCTGACTATCTGACATCTGACATGACAATAATTTGCCTTCTGCATACTTTAGCAGTACTGAACTGGGTACACTTTTATATGGCATGAATTTCCTCTTGAAAGATAATTGGGTTTTTCCCAAGCTTTCAGATGGTTTGGTTCATGTCCCACATACTCCTAACCAAGTCCTTTCTATTGCCTTTGAGCAATCTTTATGCAATTGAATTGCATTCTTCCTTTCTGGTGTTGGGATCAGATTCCTTCTTTTTACTGTACATATATATCAAGATGCCCTTGCAAAACTCAATTAATTCTTTTTGGTTTAAGTACTTCTAGGTTGTATTGTGTGATCTTATGCCTGTAGGTATCCCAGTCTTGACTTGTTAAAGAAACCAAACTATAGATATAGGCCAGTCGGTATGGGTCATTTTAGACCAAAAGTACAAATAATTAGCAATACGGCTGATTTTTTTTCCATAAGTACCTTAAAGTATGTGGCTTAGTATAAAAAAAAGTTTACCAGTCTATCGATTTCCCAAATTATAAAAAAAAGGAAGAACGTGTCGCGGGACACACGGTAGGAACTTTAGTTCCTTTCAAACAAAAATTAGCATCAGCACCCCATGTTTTGTTTGCAAGACATCTGAGTAGATTAAGACCTCGTTGACATGTTTGAGCTAATTGCAAAGTTATCGAATTAAAACATTTAAGTTTTCAAAATTTCAACACCCTGTATTTCGAAACGTAAATGTGCTAGACCCCTTAATCCTCATATCATTTTGTTCAATTTTACGAGAGGAATCTACATGCAAACGTTGTAATTACCCTTAACGTTCGAGATGCTTATACCATTTTTTGCGCGATCGTATTGAAATAAATTCCGAATAAAATAATTTAAATTTCTTCGAAATGAACGAAATGTCAAAAGTGACATTTATACTTCTCGATCAGTTTAAAATATATTTTGCATTTTTGTGAAATTGTTTTTATGCTTATTACTTGTCGACGTCTGAACGGTAAGTAAATCACTTACCGACGTGTTAAACTTAGAAACCAGTAAACACAACCTACCGTCCTGACAACCGATGCTGTAAATAAACAAAAAAGATCAATCGCGCAAAATAAATTATGGAAATAATAGTAACAGTTTATCCGAACAAATTCAAGTAGATCACCAGCAATGCGAATACCAGCTTTTCATAGAATTTTAATATAGCATCGGTGGTTCAGTGGTAGAATGCTCGCCTTCCACGCGGGCGGCCCGGGTTCGATTCCCGGCCGAAGCATATGAATCGCTGCTTCGTAAACGAGAGAGAGACTCAGGAGATAGCACACGCACGCAAGCAAGGCACATAACGAAGCAACGTAACATAACGTAACGTAACGGTCAGATCTTTTGCGTCGCGACCCCCGGTCGCTCAAACATAACCTGACGTAAAGAACTAAAGTTCCAAAACTTTTTTTTTTGAAATTCTTTAGTATTTCACACTGGGAGGAAGATAGAGAAGAATAAAAAATACCACCGTGTAGGGGAAGTGTTTTGCAATAAAAAAGGTCTCTTGCGTTTTTTTCGTCCGATCAATGGTTTGTCCGGAAAAAATTCGGTAAACCAAGTATGTGTTCCGCATCCGCGCGACTGCTGCACGGTGAAAGACCTACTTTCTGAATTGCGTAAAAAATATAAATATTCAATCAGAATTTTTTTTCAATCTTTGGTAAGAGTTAAGGTTGTAAATAATAAATAAAAGGTAAAAAATTAATTTTAACAATTTTTATTGGAAAAACGTATGCCAAAAATTATATCTTAAAATCATATATTAATCATCTTTTATGCCTTTTTACTATATACATTTTGGTCGTTGAATATTAATCTTTATATTACAGAAAAGTGAAGGATTTACAAATTTTCAAGGTATAGGCTGAATAGTTTTTGCCGCCCTTGCCTCAACAATTGTCATATCATACATTATTTTTACAATGCAACAATTTCGTTGTAATTGCACGTAAAATAATTTTTCGGTATATTTTTGAGCTAATCGAAGCTCAATCATGAATGGGCGGGGTAATGGGGTATTCACTAAATTATTCATTATATTCGAATAAAAATCGAAAAATTATATACATACCGTCCAGTTCGTAGCCTCCAAACAGTAATAAGACTGGCATGTATGGGTTGTTAGTGGGAAGAGGGGCATATTTTTTACAATTTCGCTCTTTTCACTCATAAAAAGTGTGGGCAAAGGACGCATAGGCGAGAGACCGATTACTGGTTGAGGGGCGGCGAACTAGCTGTTTTACTCTAGAATATGGAAGTTTGCTACTCTCGGAATGTGCAATGACAAGTGAGAGAGAAAAGTCATCGACAAAATTTGTTGCAGACTTCTATCTGTAGGACATCAGAAAACCGTCATAGAAAAATCTTTTTAATTTCTATGGGGTACAAAAAAATTCGTTCCCCAAATTTGCCGCCCTAGGCTCGAGCCTACTCAGCCTGCTGGTAAATCCGCCACTGTTACAGGAGTATCAAATTTCATTTTGAAAAAATAAAGAAGAGTCCTACCCAAATCTATAAAAATTGCTATTTTCGCTTATAATAGAAAAAATCATTGAATCCAAAAATTAATCAATTTTGTAATTATATATTCTTGATCTTAGAAGTTTTCCCAACATTTCTACGCAAACCCCATTAAAATTACTCCAGTTTTATTGAAGTTATAGTACTTAATATATATAATTTCTTGTATATTCAAGATTCCTAAAATCTACAAGATTACGAAAAGTGCCGTATTTCGTAATTAGGGAAAATTAATTATCCGTAAATTTTATTTATGAAACAGACCTCCCAATGCCACCTCCCTCCAATGCCACCTTATTATATAATATATTTTTTATTGAGATACTTGGTTTTTGATTAGAATATAATATTTATATTATATATATGAGTAATTTGTTAAAAATGTTTATGTGCTATGACAAAAAAATGCCATCTTAAAGCTGAAACTTCCCTCTTCAAAACGCTCTATCGCAATTATTCATACCTACATTATAACAACAATAGTTTTTAATGTACTCCGTCGCCCTTCAGAAAATAGAGTCGCGAGGATGCGAAACACATACTTAGTTTACCGAATTTTTTCCGGACAAACCATTGCTCGGACGAAAGAAACGCAGAAAACCTTTTTTGTTGCAAAACACTCCCCCTACACGGTGGTATTTTTTATTTTTCTCTACCTTCCTTCCAGCGCAAAATATTAAAAATTAAAAAAAAAGTTTTTTGATTTTTTTTTTCTAATTTGGGAAATCGATAGACTGGTAAACTTTTTTTTTATATCAATCTACATACTTTAAGATACTTATGAAAAAAAATCAGCTTTATTGCTAATTACTTGTAGTTTTTACACCAATCATCTGGCCTAATTAAAGAACTATAAGTTATTTTTTGAGCATCAAACATGTTTCTAAATTATGTTAATAAAAACAATCAATAAGCATATTTAATACCACCACCAATAAATTAAAAACAATGAGAATTTTAAAAACCTACTGTATATGAGTCTGAGTTATCACGTAGAGTAAAATGAAGTCTCCCTGAAAAACTATGAACATATTTACTTTTAACTCCAAGTTTAAAGAGACTGTTGCCTATCATTTCACTAACATAGTTTTTCCCTGTACCAACTGGACCATGAAAACTTAATACTAATGCTTTTTTAGGTAGAAGGCCACTATTCCAATGTGATCCAATAGCATCTACAATGTTATTTACTAAATGTTGGCCATACAGATGAGTTTTTAGGAAAGTTGACAGTTCTAAAAAAAATTATCTAGGTATATATCCTTTTTGTTAATATACATCAAAACTTAGTAGTAGACATGGAATGAGGCAATACAAGAAATAATTTGATCTAAACTTATTGCCATTTTATCTTGTATTTCACATGCAAATTTTCTGCCTTTTTATGTAAAATATTGTACCTATAAACATTATTTTTCTTCCACTCAATAATTTTGTATCTTAATAACAGAGCTACATATTTGTCCAACTTCGTTATAAAGAAGACATTATTCTTAAAAACTGTATAGAAATCAAATTATAATTACTTTCTACATTCCCTGGTAATGTGTTATCATTACAGCATTCTGTGAACCAGCAATATGGATTCATTTCTGAAGACAACATGTTATTGATTACAAACTCTTGAGGCTTAGCTGCATTTAAATAATTCACTACTGAAGTATATGCATTTTGAAATAAGAATTCAGGTTCGGAATTTTCTTCTTGTTTCCGTTCTTCCTGGCAGTCTTTAAAAAAACAATAGAATTTATCTTTCAAAGATTTAGAATCCTCAGTTTTAATGGTTTTTATAAACCAATAATCATAGTTCCAAAATTTTGGAGACATTTTTTCCTTCTCCCTCTCTGTATTAGAAGAGCAATCTTCAAACCAGCAGGTGGGATTCCATCCAGTTTCTGGGTTTTCAGAAATATTTTCTTGTTCACAATTAAAAATTTTACAATACCAAATATTAGTTAAAGATTTCGGTGCTGGATTTGTATTATCTTTTTCACATTTTTGAAACAAGCAATTGAAGTTCCAACAACAACAATTTTGGAAATAAAAAAATAGAATTAGAAATATTTTTATAAACATTTTGTTTAAATTTTACATAGATATCATAGGGTACATGACACATGACATATAACTTATAAAACCACCGACCGGCACAAAACCTAGCTCTTATCTTATTCTTTTTGTTCAATCGACAATATCCCAGGGGATAACTTGCCCAGGAAATCAGCCACTTTTTAACAAATCTCCGTTATAATGGTTATAAGCATGGAGAAATATAATATAATGTCTATGGTTATAAGCACAGAATGCAATGCAAATGCATATTCAGCCACCACTGAAATCAATGCACCTGACATAGTTTGAGCATTAATTCTTGATGGGATGCAGATACAGGCTCATGGGCTACTAATTCCAACCACAGGGATTTGAGGAAAATATTCAAAATCAAAATACAAATGCACAATGATGGTCTCTTAATATAATGCATGTTCAGCCACAAAAAAAGAGATCCTTCATCATCTGAACATGACATTAATGAGTTAGACATGCGTCAAATGTCTGATTTCTTAAAGATTAATTTTCCCGGGGATTTACCTCATATTTTATTATAATGGAAGATGTCCATGAAAATATATGCTATTCCAATCAAATTATCACCTAATCTTGATCTAATTATAAGAATCTTATATTTTTGTATCCCCATTATTTCTGGTTTTCACAAATATAACAAACTGACAAGGAAATGTCACAATAATTTGTCAAATATTTTAATATCAATGAAATTTTTTTATATATTACTTGGTTATTTTTTAATCTTTGGCGTTCTGTATTCTTTAGTAGTGGCAGTTCTTTTGTATGTGCAGGAATTATTAGAACGTAGTGTTGAATCTTTTACATAATACTTTGAAATCTGATGCTCTCCTAGCAACCAAACAATTAACAATCAGTTTATTTAGATATATATAGTTATAATAGTTTTTGTTGGGATGTTCTAAAACGTTCAAATTTGGCAAACCAAAGTGATTTAAGGTAATAGTAAATATTTTATTTGAGGTCTTAAGCTCATATAAATATCGTGATTTTTAGTTTTGGACTAGAATAGTAGAAAAATAATATCCATTTGATACGCAGCTTTGGAGTTAAAATTCAAATGCAGTTCGGTAAGTACATTTCACAAATGTCATTATCTTGTCAATTTCTTAAAATTTCCATCTTATACTTAATGTTCGCTTTGTCATGTCAAAAAATATTTAAGTAAATAGGTACATACTTGAACATAATATAAATTAACATAAGTGAGTGAATGCGGGAGATATATATTGATGGGATTTATAAATATTATGGTGATTTTATATAATATGATGTTTTTATGCAACTTAAGTACCTTTAAGCTGCTTAAAATAGAAATATATATATAATATATACAGGGACGTATAAATAATTAATATTTATTAAAATATACTTTATTTGGTTTTCTTTTGAAACCATTTGATTGAATAGGTAGGTATCTATATTAGCATTTATCGAGGCAATTACTCAAAAAAAATGAACCTAATTGATATTGACATTTTAAATTATTTTTGCATTTTCTTTTACATACAAATAAAAACCGAACGGAATAAACTCATTATTTCTATTATTTAGGAAAAATCCCGAAAAACGTCAAATTTAAATTATAAATTGACATTCTTCAACGTGGAAATGCGATCCGGGTTTAGTTTGACAATTCCTAAGTCGTTACTCAAGTTCTGTATTATACCATTCTTCGCCAGTTCTCTGTTGTATTATTCAGAATCTATCCATAGCCGTCCAAATACTGCCTGTCTTCTGCGATTTAATGCATCGCATTCTGACAGTAAGTAGGTATATATTTGGCCGCTTCTTTCCATTTTCCACATTGTCTGCAGAAAACTTCTGCTTTGTATGGTATATGTATAGCCTCATTTTGTGAGGAAACCCGTTACCTATTGTTCTGATTTGATACTTACTTATCTTGAGCTAGTACTTGTGAAAGTCACAATTAGATCAGTCCTATTTACCAAAACATAAAAAATAAAATTAAGTAGAGCAATGAACATACGCCCACCTGTTTTGGTAAAGAGGACTGAGTGAATAATTCTTTTCTTTCAAGTAGTATTGTTCATATTATTATCCTGATCATATACCTACTTGTGTAAATCGTATGTCGAGCTAAGATATTTCGCAATGTGTATACAGAGAATATGAAATAGTAGCCATAACCTGGCGTGCAATGTTCTACCACAGTATAGGACTATACTGTGGTCCTACTGTGATACTGACTACGTCCAAACAAAACACCACTTTGTTATTTAGTAGGCTTTGGCTGATACCAGAGGTACCCTAATCCTAACCTTACTCTGGCTTAGGATTTAATTGACTTGCTCTACTGCATATTTCCAATGACCAGATCTTCTCCTTTTTATTGGCGTTACTTATTTTTCCCAATATTACATTGGTGTTTCAATCTGTGCTATTTTATGTGCAATTTCATTTTCTCCTTGAGATTAATTATTCTAAAAATATGGTGAATTTATAATACAGTCATTTGAATCGAAAAATGGTGATCTACCTGGAAAGCTTTTCTGTAGTTTTCAAAATTTGTAATTCTATGGATTTTGATGTTCTCTTTTCGAATTTTCACTTTGCTATTCACGCCGCCATATTGAAAACATGGTGCCTAAAATTAGTTTTTTCACAATACCTCATACCCGACTTATTTTTTCATAATGCGATGCAATAGGCAAAAATACGAGGTGGCAAAGAGCATAAAAATCTATTATTTTGGAAATCCCAGAAAATTTTCCTGGCAAAACTACCAAATGACTATTACTATTGAAAACCTTTTGATGTTAATATGGATATACAGGGTGTTTTAAAATGACACTTACAACGTTTGCATGTAGATACCTCTCGTAAAAGTGGACAAAATGATATAAGCATTAAGGGGTCCAGCCTATTTACTTTTCCAGATATGGGGTCTTAAAGTTTCGAAAAATTGAATGTTTTAATTCGGTAACTTTACAATGGATGAATAAATTGATTTGACATTTGGCAGGTTGTTTTTAAATGTAAAAGGGCATATTTTGATGGAAAAATAATTTTCAATTTTTGATCCAGTGGTGTAGATTTGGAAGAATATCTTACCTTTCGCGTCCCATTTTTTACGCCACTGGCATTCGAAGCAATTTTTATTCAATTTTGTATTCCTCAATGGTTTTCACGTGAAAAACGAATAACCTTTACATATTCAAAAATTTGTAGTTTTCAAGATATTTAATGATTTCATGAAGTCTGCAAAATCACTTTTTAATAATTAATTTGAAATTTTTTTGACAATTCCAAGAACCGATCAAATTTCCTCATTTTATATCATATGAACAATCTCAGCCAATCATGTCAACATTACACTAATAACAGACCATGGGCTATTTTCACTTTGGTATGGATACATATTGATTTATTTCGATTTTGAAGTTTCGAATATTTAATATTTCGAAATGTCACGGTTTGGTTGTAATATTGAAACAAAAAATTTTCTATCCGAATAACCCTCGGACATTGATAAATGCTCAAAAATTTTATGACAACTTTCTCAAGCTTGTTGCTTGTAGGCAACAAGCAACAAGCTTTCGAAATCTGTCATGAACTTTTTTCGAGCAATTATCAATGTCTTACTGAAAACAAAATTGTTCTTGTATTTTTTTCAATAACTACCAAGTACTCATGGTTGGAATATGTAACAGGAACTAATTTATGAAAGAAGAATGCATCTAAAACATTCGAAGAAGATTGTTGAAAATATTTGTCTCAACTAGTGATTTTATAAAAAAAAATAGAAAGAATCCATGCAGCTACAGCAATTATTTGCGGCAATCGCCAGTCGTTCCAAGGTATGCGATTTTCAATGAGAAAACGTTGCAAACTGTGTATAAATGTAAATGGACAAAGTTTTGGACATCTCTTGTAATTTGTTGACTACTTAATTCTTTTCTTAATTAAATCACAAGTTTGGACAAGTATTTTCAATAATCTTCTCCGAATGTTTTAGATGAATCGCTGTTTCATAAATTATTAGTTCCTTTTACATATTCCAACCATAAGTACTCGGTAGTTATTGAAAAAAAACACTTTTTTTAACATTAATTATTAAAAAGTGATCTTGCAGACTTCATGAGATCATTAAATATCTTGAAAACTACAAATTTTTTGATATGTAAAGGTTGTTCGTTTTTCACGTGAAAACCATTGAGGAATACAAAATTGTATATAAATAGCTTCAAAAGTCAGTGGCGTAAAAAATGGGAGGGGAAAGGTAACATATTCTTCCAAATCTACACCACTGGATACAAAATTGAAAAATGTTTTTTCTACTACCGTGCGCTTTAACCCACTTTCCCGCACGCATTTTAGCTTTGAAAGTGTCACTTTCCCGCACTAGTGCGGGAAAGTAAAATTATGCAAATTTTGACCTTATTAGATAGTTTTTTACTTCGGAAGTTATAACTATTCTTACACCAGGTGAATAAATAGTCCATCAAATAAAATCAAAATGTTTTCCAGCTTTTTGATGCATTTTTAATTTTCTGAAAATATAAAATAAAATAAATATTTTGATATAACCTTGTAAATTCTTTTAAGTGGTGTCACAAAACAACTATCAAACCACCCGGGTTTGATATAAAAAAAATATATCAAATGAAATTCTTCCATCTACAAATGACTTAAAATTGTTGCCGTCACCCTCATCGTCATCTTTATGTGACCTGCAAACGATGCCATCCTCATCAACGTCATTCACTCACCAGTTAACACCAAATAACTCCACTGGACCGGCAATTTTAAGTAATTCACAGAATGCAACAAATTGTGTTTCTAATATTAATATTTATAATAATAATTGAAAATAATAATAATAGTTTTTGGTCTAAGTTTTTTATGTGTGTTGAAATAAAATAAATTTTGAAAAATGGGTTGATATACTTTTTTGTATATACGGTCGTAGAAAAAATAATGTTCCTAACTCATGCGTAAAGTGTCTTTCCCGCCCTTAACCGCTTGCCCGAACTCCGCTTCGCGTCGTTCGGGTCAACTGCAGTCGCGTGCGGGAAAGTATCACTTTCCGCACTAGTTAGGAAAATAACTATTTCCATGAAAATATACCCTTTTACATTTAAAAAGAACCTGCCAAATGTCAAATCAATTTATTCATCCATTTTAAAGTTATCGAATTGAAACATTCAATTTTTCAAAACTATGGCGTACATTTTCTCTTGTGCAGAAAAGCGCAGTGGAAAACTGAACATTTTATTTTTCACCCCCTGAAACCGTGATATGAAACGGTACGCCGTTTGTTACATTTGATAGTAGAATCATAGGAGATCGGTCCAGATTCTATGACGTTCAAAAATAATCGTTCGGAAAATCTAGGAAAAGTTTTAAAAACTCTCATTTTCTACCCTCTAAAAAGGTAATTTCAAACTGTACGGCATTGGTTTCTGTAGATTATACAACATATAAATAAATATTTGACAGAAGATGTGTGAAAAGCCTTTGGGAAATAGATTCTTTTCTGAAATTTTCCTACTCAAAAAAGGTCATCTGAAACTGTACAGCATCTAGTGCAATAGGTTCCTTTTAGAATAAAATAATATAAAAATATAATGTCTTACAAAAATAATAGTGTGGATAGTCAAAAAACAAACTTTTCTAAAAATGTATGTACTACCTACAACTGTTAGCTTTAGTATACTATTATTTATACGCGGGAAATCTCGTGTAAAAATGAATGGCATTTGTTACAATCAATTTTTTATTTATAACGAAATTATTAAATAATGTCGTGCAAAAATATTTGTGCTGGAGGTGACCTTTTTTGAGTGGGAAAATCTCGGAAAAGAAACAATTTCCCACAGGTTTTCACACAACTCTTTTTGTACGGCACTTCTGTCAAATCTTTAATTATATGTTGTATAATCTACAGAAACCAATGCCGTACAGTTTGAAATCACCTTTTTAGAGGGTAGAAAATAAGAGTTTTTAAAAAATTTCCTAGATTTTCCGAACTATTATTTTTGAACGTCATAGAGTCTGGACCGATCTCCTATCAAATGTAACAAACGGCGTACAGTTTTATATCTCGGTTTCAAGGATTGAAAAATAAAATGTTTAGTTTTCCACTGCGCTTTTCTGCAAACTAGAAAATGTACACCATAGTGCTGGAACCGATGGTGGCATGATAAACTATCGTTCTGAATAGGTTTGCTGATGTTTCAAATCGCGACACTTTTTTCCCCATGGGCTCATAGTCTATTAAGTATATCATTTTGTCCAATTTCACGAGAGGAATCTACATGCAAACGTTGTAAGTGTCATTTGTAAACACCCTGTATAGTATTAACCTTTCCAAATGGTTTGTAAGTGATGGCTAAGAATGGTTAAAATAATACAATACTATATTAAATAACGTTTACTATAATTACAAATATAAAATTATTCTTCATCTGAGGTATCGCTTTCCATATCCGAAGTAATGTTGAAATCTATACATATTCCGGATCTATATTTTCATCGTCATCTGCAAAAATATACGAATATTCATTTTATTACTATTATCAACATATATCTTGTGCAATATGTATATTTTACCTTGTTCATGAATATCAGATTGGGTATCACATGGGTCATGACACTTCTTATCATCCAATGGCTCATCAGCTTCAATTAGGTCCATTATCGTTTCAGGGCATTCTTCGCCATCAAACCAATGAAAAACATATCTGTTCTGTTCAATTCTCCACCCATAATTGACGGGACTTAACTGTGTTGGATTGCACCAAATTTGTGAAATGTAGATCGATCCACGATACTGTTGCTCCAACTCCTTGCGTGAAGGAGGAAAATTATATGCTGACAATTTTGCAGTGCTTTTTTTGAAGCTTTCTTTTTCACTTTTAGGTTTATACTATTGATCAAAGATTACTGATCTAGCTGCATTAACGGTTTTCACCGATTTTACATTATACAGTATGCATACATATTCTTGTATCGTTTTAAAAACTTTTTCATAAACAGCTGGATCAGTAAATATTTCACGGGTTCCCATTTTTTCAAAGGCTTCTACTATCAAATGTAACAAACGGTATACAGTTTCATATCACGGTTTCAGGGGGTGAAAAATAAAATGTTCAGTTTTCCACTGCGCTTTTCTGCACAAGAGAAAATGTACGCCATAGTGCTGGAACCGATGGTGGCATGATAAACTATCGTTCTGAATAGGTTTGCTGATATTTTAAGTCGCGACACTTTTTTCCCCATGGGCTCATAGTCTATTATATCAGTTTGTCCAATTTCACGAGGAATCTACATGCAAACGTTGTAAGTGTCATTTGAAAACACCCTATATAGTATTAACCTTTCCAAATGGTTTGTAAGCAGAGCAAAAAGAGCATATGTGGCTTATGAGCAGTGTCGGAGGACAGTGGGACGCACATGGGGTTTGTCACCCCGTGTGGTCACCTGGATCTACACTGCAATAATAAGACCAATGTTAACGTATGGAGCAATTGCATGGTGACCGAAGGTTCTACAAGCAACGGCCATCCAAAAATTATATCAAATACAGCGAATGGCTTGTTTAAACATCACAGGAGCCATGAGAACAACACCAACCGCAGCAATGGAACTAATTACTGGTCTGACCCCTCTGGACCCGCACGTCAAGGAGGTTGCGTTAATGGCCATGGTACGATTGCGCACGGCTGGTGTAAACCCCGAAGTAGGAGTGGGCCAATTGAGGTTAAGCCCACTGCGCTACCTCTGCTGCAGGCAGCCAACGATGCAATTGAACCCAGGTTTTTGTTTAACAAACCCTACAAAATTCAAATAAAACAGAACACAGAGCCAGATGCTGCAATACGCATATATACAGATGGTTCAAAAATGAGAGAAGGCTCAGGATGTGGAGTTTACTCGAGAGCACCAAGCCTAAAGATTAAATGGGGAATGGGAAACAATATCAGCGTGGTTCAAACAGAACTGGCTGGTATCTCAATTGCCACAAAAGAACTAACCAGAAGAGGAATTTCTGGCAAAAACATAATCTGCACTGATAGTAGACAAGCCCTATTAGCCTTGAACAGACAACGTGTTATATCGAGGCTAGTACTAGAGTGCCACCAAGATTTAGCTGACGCCTCGGCAGATAACAATATTAACCTGAGGTGGGTTAAAGTGCACGACAGGAGTAAAGGAAATCGCATTGCTGATTCTTTAGCCAGGGAAGCCGCTGTACTAAAAATTCTAGGACCCAGTGACACCTACGGCCTAACGACAATTACGGAACTAGCCAAACGTTACACCCATGCTCAATCCCTTAAGAGATGGGATGGATTCAAAGGATGCAGTCTTGTCAGGATCACCCTGGGCGACCCTGGGAAGCTGGCGCCGAAGAAATATTCGGCGATGACCAGGAAAAACCTACGTTTAACAGTAGGATTTCTGACTGGTCACTGTCAACTAAGGAAACACCTTCATACTATGGGGCTAGTGGACACACCTCTATGCAGGATGTGTGAACAGGAAGATGAAACTGTCAGGCATGTTTTATGCGAGTGTCCGGAGTTATCGTCAATAAGAGAGTGTGTGTTCGGTGAGTCTTGGCCTACACCTGCCGATATAAAGGAGATGTCTCCCAGTGACCTGTCCACCTTCCTGAGAAGGACAGGATGGACAATGACCTAGGAGGACAACTCCTCGGGAGGATGTACAATGGGTCACATGTGGCCTAAGTGCTGTGAGCCTACACACTCACCCTCCCTACTCTACAGATACAGAATCTTTTCAAATAGTTTGTAAGTGATGGCTAAGAATGGTTAAAATAATACAATACTATATTAAACAACGTTTACTATAATTACAAATATAAAATGTTATAAAAAGTCTGTACTCATACGGATATCGATTAGTACAATAAAAATTGCACGAATATAATATTTTTTTACAACTGCAAGTCTTCTTGGACGGAAAACGTTTAAAAAGTCACTTTTAACACTAATTATATATATAAAAAAAATGAGATTCGTTAATAATTTCATTTGAAAAGATTAAAAATTGTAATAATATACAAGACAGTAAAATTTTAATACCAAATTTTATACTACTATATACGTCTATAATCAAATATACTATGTACATGTATAACATATTTTAACAAAAATTTGTGCTTAACTTTGTCATTTTAAAAATGTGTAAAATGTGTAGTTACAAAACGTTGTGCGAATGTTTAAAACAAGGCAAGTCATTGCAACAGAATTAATAAAGGTTCAGTTTTATACTTTTTTTTTAAATTCAATTTTCATTATTCATATGCATCCAAAAATTAATCATGAATACTTAAATTCATAGCTGCTAAACATTTTTTATTCATCAACCAGAGAACTTTGTTTCAAAATGTATTCGTAAAATATTTTCACCACCCTGTATGTTGCAACAGATGTTACAGTAGGTATAGACTGGATTTTACAAGTAAATGGTCACGAAGTTATGAAAACGACCCATTTTACCTAATATATTTGTAGCAATTACTTGGAAAATTGCATCAAATTGTGACCGAAAGTTGAAATCAAAACGCGTCAAATACATCTTTGAAATTTATCCCGTTGAGATAAGTAATGGCCCGCCCTTTCAGTAGATGCATATCAGAACAATGGTACCTATATTATGTTGTAAGGACGAAAAATGAAGTTTTTTGTCCATATTATATACCATATTTTTTTTATCCTCAAGTGAGTATTGGCCCGGGTATCACAATCCGTTTCTCAATCGAGTGTAACATTGTATTTGGAGCCTACTAATCTGATAACGGAAAATACAAATAATAACACGTCCCAAATTCAAGATCACATCACCCGGTTCTTGTTAAAATTTTAATGGCCCGAGGGTTTGTATGTCGCCCGAGGGTATACACATCTGTTTATGACTGCGGTACATACAAACTTTTATGTCATACTAGTTCGTTATTGCAATCCAATCTCAATACAAATCAGTGTTTTAAAAAATCCGGTTTGAATTAATAGGTGAATGTTGACAAACGTAAATGTCAATATCACAATAAATTTTATATGTGTCAAAGTTGAAGTCAAAATGAATGAACATTTTGGAATTCCTGACGAAATTATTGAAAAAGCAAAGAAAGCAACTGTAAATCTGTTGCCAAAAAAGTCTAAAGAAGCTTACGGCATGGTTATTAAATAAGTTGAACAAAAATTTATTTCTCTTTATGCCCGCGCGGGCCATAAAGTACAACATTAGATAGTTGGTAACTAAGCAATAAAAACACAATAATGAACTAGTATGACATAAATAAAATTAAAATGAACAGTTGTTTAACGGTCGCGCTCACTTTCTGCTCTTATATATTTTTTTAATAGATCTTGAAAAATATTTTAAACACTATCAAATAATGCAATTAAAAATAACTGAAAAGGCCTACTATATTCAGATCACGCTTGAAAGTCGTTCAAATTATTAGATCAACACCAGCTTCGTCAAAAATTTTGTTTACTTCTCGACAAAATTCAATAAAATCTTGAAACGACGTTTTTGGAAACTATCCACCTACTACATACATTGTGACCAAGAGAAGAAACATTTTTATTAGTAGTTTTAGTGAAAAATGTCATTCTCGATGGAAAGTTTTGCTTGTACTGAAACCCGATGAATTGATAATAAAATTTATGTTTTTCAAAATTTTCTTCAGTTTATACTCACCGGCACGAAAAACGGGCACCCCGATAATTATTGATGAAATACATTAATTTCTTCAATTTTTTTCTCATTTGGTTTTTCCAACAATGAAAAACGGCTTAGTAGAATACCCTGCAGATTTTGTATCAAGAAATGTCTTCCCAAATTGAACATAATGCAGGTATTGTACGAAAATCTCAATAATGTAAAAGTTATCATTTTGCACTTACTTCTGCGGTTCCAGTAGGCTATGCATTTTTAGTGATTTTCACGATGACATTTAAGGTTAGGTTGAGAGTTTATTTATGTTATATGGTTTATTACTTGCTTATGTCAATTAGTGTGAATTTCAAGATGTCTTTAAGCTCAGAAACTGTTGCATCTATTGTTGCTCTTATTCAAGACGGAAGAAGTCAAATTTACGTGGCTAACAGATTTGGGGTATCACGAAGTACCGTGCAACGTGTATTTACACGTTTTATAGAGACGGGAGCTTACATTCGACGTCTTGGAACTGGTCCCCAGAGAAGAACTACCCATCGAGATGACCGTTTTATGATATCTTCAGCTCTAAGAAATCGTCATACAACTGCTGTAGAGATTAGAAACAACCTTGAACATGTCAGGAACGTGAATGTTAGTGAACGAACAGTTAGAAGAAGATTGAATGAAGCTAATCTGAGAACTCGACGACCCGCTATAGGACCAGAACTTTCCAGAGAACATCGTGTAGCCAGATTACAATTCGCTAGGGAGCATCAAAATTGGAATGCTTACGACTGGAGCTCTGTGTTGTTTACCGATGAATCCAGATTTTGCTTACGATCCCCAGATGGTCGCGAAAGAGTCTGGAGAAGAGAAGGTGAACGATATGCTGAGTGCACTTTTAGCCCTAGAGTAAGTTTTCAAGGGGGATCAGTTATGGTGTGGGCTGGAATATCTTCAGAGGCGCGAACAGAATTGTACATAGTCCCTAGAGGATCTGTGACTGCAGATAGCTACACAAATGAGATACTACAAGATTATGTTGTTCCATATGCACCATTTATTGGTGACAACTTCATATTAATGCATGACAATGCACGCCCTCATACTGCCCGCATTGTCACGGAATATTTGAACGAAGTTGGTATAACCCAAATGGCATGGCCAGCGCGCAGTCCCGATCTAAATCCAATCGAGCATATTTGGGACACGCTAGGTAGAAGACTTCGAAGCCGGGTACCTGCTCCTATTACCTTGGATCAGCTCAGAGTGGCTCTTTTAGAGGAATGGGAAGCTATTCCACAGGATGAAGTATTCAACTTAATTAACAGTATGCCTAGAAGAATTAATGCCGTTATACAGGCTCGTGGAGGTAATACGAGGTATTAATTAGACAGAGAAGTGATAAATATTGTTTTTTAAATTGTTTTTTGTGTTTATGATGATAATTGTATAACTGCTAATAAATGTATTTTCTTTGTGTTAATGTTAACAGGCGTCAATTTCTTGAAATAAAAGCTTTCCGAAAACATTTTCTGAAGAAAGGCAACTTTAAAAACATGCCTTAATGCGTGCCTACCGTTGACAAAGGTTACAATAGAAAAAATAGAAAGTTTAGGCCTTTTAATATAAAAATTGTAGGGGTGCCCGTTTTTCGTGCCGGTGAGTGTACATACACAAATGTAATAATAATAATAATGATATAGTGAGTGACGTTTACTGCAATAACCTAGTTGTACGATGTACCTATGGAACTGTCAAATTCATAACAATTTTTTTTTATTAAGAATGATATTTTTCAAAAAAAAACTACAAATGAGAAGATTTCTCCTATTGGACACGCTGTATATCACTAAATTTTCAACTTTTAATAGGGTAAATAAAAACGCGAATCAAAACATAGTATGTTTGATTTTAGTTGATACCAGTGATAGTTGCAATTGCAATATACAGGGTGTTGCAGATAAAGGGAGAAAATTTTATGAGGTATACGTTTGTGTTGAAAATTTTGGTTAATTTCGAGTAGCGAGTTTTTTTAAGACGGTAAAATGTAATATTATTTGAACTATCATTAATTTGTTCTGAATTGTCAATTAGGAAATACTAAAACATTTCTGTGTAAATCATACACACTTACGATTTTTTTTTACTTCTAAATGATATCGAGTACAACTGTCTCGGTATCTTCAATCTCATTTTGTCATTTCTTTAAGAAATAATTATTTTGATATAATAAAAAATAATTAAAAAAAATTACAACAATAAAGTTTTAGTACAGTTTGGACGGTTTGAGTTTTGAACGTTAATATTATATTTTTAAAAATAAATGTATTTTACATGCAAGGCACAATATTTCTAAGAAGGCCTCTTATTTCAGATCCACTATTCAGTCGGTCATCAAAGTGGTATTTTTTTCCCTGTAGTTTATAATTAACGAAATATTGAGAGTATCAAAATATGAAGTAATACATTTCGTATTTAGTAGGTACATACTTTTATGAAATGTTCTCCGTGCATTCGGCATATAAAGTCCAGTATTATAGGATTCTTGTTGTTGATGTTGAAACTTTACATTGGGTAAAATTTAAAGTAAATTTATTTCCAATTACAACTTTAGATTTGGTTAAATTCCTAATTTAACTTTAAATTTGGGCAAATTTTCTATTTGAGTGGTAAATTTTGCCAAAATTTAAATTTGAGCTCCAAATTTGGTTAAATTTCAAGTTCCAACCTTTTATTATTATAGTTATACTACAAATTTAGTCAATAAATTTTTCTTTATGCAGTAAATTTGTTTAAAATATTTTGGTTCAAGATGAAAATTCGATTAATTTGTCAGTTTATGATGTCATTTTGGCAAACATTCTAGATAAAATTCTAAATTTGCATTTCATTTTGCTAATTAAGCGTATGTTTGAAGATATTTAAAGTTCGGAGGGTAAATTTTAATAAATTTCTAGTTTAAGCCGTAAATTTTTAAGATTATCCTATCCTGTATTCTAAATTTGCATTTCCCATTTTTTTAAATTAAATTTCCGGTTTAAACCTCAAATTTGGGCACATTTCCTGTGTTAGCCGCAAACTTGGCAAATAAGTTTAAAGTACCTATGAGTTTGGTTAAATTTATAATTTAAATTTGGTTAAATCTCCTCTTGAAGCGATACATTTTGTAAACATTTTTTTAATTGGTAAATTTGACAAATTCTCAGATTGAGCTGTAATTTGAATAATTTTTGTTAGTTAAAGCGGTAAATTTGATAAAATATTGAATTTTAACAGGAAATTTGGTGATATTTTCACTATCAACTTCAAATTTGAACAGAAACAAACAAATTTATAGTTTTTACCCTCAATTTGAATGAATTTCTTATTGAAGCGGTAGATTTGGCCAAATTTTTAGTTTCGGCTGAAAATTTTTGGTTAAATTTAAAGTTCTTGCTTTGAGTTTGATTAAACTTCAAATTTGTGGTCGAATTTCCTATATGAGCAGTAAATTTTGCTAATTAAAAGTATGTTTGAAGATATTTAAAGTTCGGAGAGTAAATTTTAATAAATTTCCAGTTTAAGCCGTAAATTTTTAATATTATCCTGTCCTGTAAATTCGGATAAATTACCAATTTGAGCTGTGAATTTGCCAAAATTTTGTAAATTTCGCTAAAATTTAAGTTTGAGCTCCAAATTTGGTTAAATTTTAAGTACCAACCTTTTTTTATTATACTTATACTACAAATTTAGTCAATAAATTTCTGTTTTTGCAATTAATTTGTTTAAAATATTTTGGTTCAAGATGTAAATTCGATTCATTTGTCAGTTTATGATGTCATTTTGGCAAACATTCTAGATAAAATTCTAAATTTGCATTTCCCACTTTTTTAAATTCAATTTCCGGTTTAAACCTCAAATTTGGACACATTTCCTGTGTTAGCCGCAAACTTGGCAAATAAGTTTAAAGTACCTATGAGTTTGGTTAAATTTATAATTTAAATTTGGTTAAATTTCCACTTAAAGCGATACATTTTGTAAACATTTTATTTCAAGGTGTAAATTTGGTTAAATACCCAATTAAAGTGGTAAATTTTACAAATTCTCAGATTGAGCTGTAATTTGGATAATTTTTGTTTGTTAAAGCGGTAAATTTGATAAAATATTAAGTTTTAACAGGAAATTTGGTGACATTTTCACTATCAACTTCAAATTTGAACAGAAACAAACAAATTTATAATTTTTACTGTCAATTTGAATGAATTTCTTATTGAAGCGGTAGATTTGGCCAAATTTTTAGTTTCGGCTGTAAATTTTTAATTAAATTTAAAGTTCTTGCTTTGAGTTTGATTAAACTTCAAATTTGTGGTCGAATTTCCTATATGAGCAGTAAATTTTGCTAATTGAACGTATGTTTGAAGATATTTAAAGTTCGGAGAGTAAATGAGTAAATTTCCTAGTTCAATGGTAGATTTGGTCACATTTTTAGTTTAAGCAGTAAAATTTCCAGTTCCAACTTTATAATCAGTTAAATTCCTAATTTAAATTTGGCCGAATTTTTAGTTCAAGCTTTAGTGAAATCTCAAGTTCCAATAGTCAATTTAATTAAATTCTTATGGTGTGAAGTTCAAGTCGAACTTTTTTTAGAACAGTTTCTGGTTTTATACCTAGAACTGTCTCTTACTGTATTTTACACTCTGTAAAGAGTTGAATCAAATTTTATATTTGTCAAGGAAAAATGAATAGCATGAAATAGAGGGTAACCTAAACAGCTTTGGTCAAGCACTTATGAAATAGAAGTAACACTGATCGTTTTGATACCACTTTGAAGACCGATAGTTAATTTAAAAATTCATCTAAATCTGTAAAAACACAAAGACAGTAACAACAATATAAATACAGTTAGTGTACTAACTTCTATACTACTAGCTCCCGCCAAACGACATTTGAACATGTTAAAACGCGTCAAATTATTATCCACCAAATTAGTAAATTCTGCCTCGATTAGTTGCCCATCATAATAAGTAATCGGATCTTCGAATGGATATTCGAAACCCTGTTTACATTCGCACTTATAACCGCCCGTTTCGAAGCCTCTTCCTAAGATCGGTACACACTGAAATTTTTAAAAATATAATTAGACTAGTCGAATTGGCTTGCTTTGAAGCGAA
>CAJUYH010002395.1:0-40229 GCA_910591685.1 Galerucella tenella
CTTTCCTTCCTCTAATGGTAAGAGTAAAAGTGAAAGATATTTTAGATGGATCCAAAATTACGATTAAAATTTATGCCTTAGACGTTGCATGTAAAAATTTATTACCATTTAAGTAATATGTGTACGTAAAATATTTGTTTTTGACTATTATCATAAAATATTTACGATTTTCCATCAACTTATACCCTGAATGTACTACATCGTTTGAAAGATTATTAATTGTACTAACAAATTGTAAAAAGACTTATAGGGTGATTCATTTGAAAATTTTGAGATATTGCTTGATTTGCGTTTTGTTTCACCCTGTATTAAAGAAGCCACAGATAAAAAAAGTTATTGATACTGAGCACAGCCAATGATATGTGAATGACAACTGAATACAAAGACCTGTTGATTTATTTTGATTTACTGTTTAGCAGAGTGTTAAAGAGGAGGTCTTTTTTGCCAATAATTGGCCATATCTTTTAAAATCACCCATATAATATATTAGAATGCTATATTTTTGTAACGCTCTCGGTGAGATCTTTTCGATTCTTGAACAAAATATAGTACATTTCATTTAAAAAAATGTAAGTTTGTGCTGTTACGTGGTTTCGGAACACCCTGTAGAATCGAAAGTATTTTCAAAATGTGCCCTCGGTAGCTGTATTAGCCCACACATGATGTTAAAGTTCTATCTCTTACCACAACGATGTAATCTCCCGATGTCAGAAGATTGCCCCACCCTATATATATTTACTCTTTAATTTTTATAAATATGCTCTATAGACTAGTGGTGGTTGACTATGGCGCGGACGATCGAGGTTCGATCCTCTCTGGAAGTTTTTTCTTTTTAGTCGTGGAGAAAGTATAGTCTTTTACTTGTGTAGAATGGCTATTATTCATTTATACAAAATGAGTATAAAGTGAAATTACGATAATGATTGAAATATTTATTCAATTTCGAAATTAACCTATAAGTAAACAAACAATTATTAAAGAGGAAAACAATACCTAATTGAAATAAACATACTAGCTGGTAAATAAATGAAATTATAATCTACTTATTGAGATTAAAAATAAATAAAAATACTTGCTGGCCCCAGACTACACTGCTGACAGAAATTGTGTTTGAAACCAAAACATCGAAACTTTTTGTATATTACCTCATCGAAACAGCTGACCCGGAGAGGCTTTTGTTTGAATCGTCAAGAGATGCATAAATAAACGCCGATTTAATACTACTAGCGACATCTATCGTAAATATTTTGAACTTAAAAATTACTAGATGAGTGACCAGCTTTGTTTATGTTTTGAGGTTTGTATACCTGAGAGGATGCCCCACTTAATGTTCGAGATTGTTAATTGCCCTTTTAATACTCGTGTTAGTTACAAACCTTTTACTTCCAATCTATAAGTTGTATTCGTTTTTCTCAATATTCAAAAACTAAAAATACAGTAGAAACGGTTAATCTTTTCCATCACGTGACTGTTACGTCAGCATCAATATTCATATGAATCAAATCAAAACTTCTGTCAACTCGATAGAAATAATCGTTATGACTAATATTCCAAACGTAGGCCTTTTACGAATTGGCTACTAAGCGAGAAATTTAATTTTCTAATTGTAATTATCTGGTTAACATCTCGACATCATTATTGAAACTATCGATATACTGGGTGAATGAGTTACAAAGCCAAAAATTAATATCAACCATGCTGGCTTATTAGTAGAGAGCTAATTTTTGTAGGATTCCTTGGATTTTATATAAATATTTACAATTAGTAGTTCATAAAACTGACGTAATATTTATTCTACTGACTCTAAAACTTTTAAAATTACAGTTTGTGAACTGGGGCAATATGGAATCCGTTCCATATTAAAAATAAAAAATAGAGATGTCCACAACAGACATCAAAATAA
Organism: Galerucella tenella; assembly: GCA_910591685.1. NCBI lineage: Eukaryota > Metazoa > Arthropoda > Insecta > Coleoptera > Chrysomelidae > Galerucella > Galerucella tenella. Next base: position 1,904 of record CAJUYH010002395.1, read on the forward strand.
AATTGAAACACAGACAAGCAATAGAAAATTTCTAAGTGAAACCCAAGGCCCCATATATGTAATTAGTGCCTGGTCCTTTACATCAGCAGTTATTAACAAATAAGTAAAAGAAAACTACAAAAATAATAATGATTTATTGCTTCTGAAACACAATATGTTTACAACAATGAGTACAAGGGAGTTATATATTATTCTTATTACAAATCCTTCTTTAAAGTTCATCCGTTTCGGAATCTGAGCTGTCTTTACCAGTATTTATTATCACTGGTTCTATATGTATTTCCACCAAATTTAGGTCTCGAGTAAACCAGTCTTTGATTATTTTTTCGGTATGCCTAACACAATTATCCTATTTGCAATACAATTTTCCAGTGCTTCCTTCCACATACTCAAGACCCCTTTTATCACCTTATCTGTGGAGTAGCATGCTTCCCTAAAAAAATAAAAAGTTTAAAATCATCATTAACTCAAACAAAACAAAATATTTTTTTATATTTACTTCATACTGAACTGAAATACACAATTTTGATATTCACATTTACGGACAGTACTCAACTTAGAAATCAGCACATGTAGAAGCTATAATTTATCACATTCAAATTAAAAATGTGCACAACTTTCTGTATTCAGAAACTTTCATTACCCAGAACCTCTATAATCAAACTACTGGTTTTCTAAGATTTTTATATAGGTACCTACTACATTAAAGCTGATGGTGAAAAATCACACTATATAGATAATATTACATGCAAAATCTCAATTATTGGGGACTATGACCTCACTTCTGTTTCATTTAAAGTGTAAGCTGACTGTATGGGTTGAGATTGAGAACATGGGAAGATGTATTATGTATGTTGTTTACTTACTTTGTTCATACATGTTATATACGGTATTCCGTACTGCCATTTTGGTTCCCTCAGGTAAATCCTATGTTTTTAGTTTTAATCAAGGTGTCTGACTAGGTGATGATGGAAAAGTTGGAATATTTTCCTTCCTTTTTTAAGGGAACATACCGTTTTCACTGATATTTTCAGTGTAGTTGCCACTCTCTGAAATATAATATTAAATAGAAATGTCCTTAACTAGATGTTGAAGTATAATACCTCCTGAACAAATGAAATAGGTTGAAAAGGTCCGCCGTTGTTTTTTTCCATATCAAAATATTCAATCAAGTTTATGACAAGCTCCTGTACTTGTGAATTAAGCCATTTTCCTGCAGGCATCTCTGAAAATAACTGTTGGTTAATATACTGTTACAAGTACAATCAGACACTTGATTCATGCAAATTTGAAAATTCTACAGATATTTACAAATTCTGGAGTATTATAAATACTATTTACCATCAATAAGTAGTGAAATGAGCATTTTAATATACCCGTCCCACGGTAATTTAGGTATTATGAAATGTCAAAAATTTACAAGTTGATAATGAATTAAATTCGTACTTACCAATGTCAAATGGAATAAAAAGTTAAATTAATCCTCACAAGAAATGATTTTAACAATAAATACACTTTTAACCCAAAAAATCGCTAAAAACAATACACCAAATTAATCTCGCATAACCTCAAATGCGGTAATGTCAAATTCAACTTTTAGCACGAGCAGTTATTCGCGTTACATCTATAATATCGTTGTCTCTTTTTACGATTATTACGGAAAATTTGAAGAAACTATAACGATTGTCCTGTTGTTAGTCTTGTGAAGAAGACAATCGATCGTATGTTGTTATGTTTGATTTATATTGACAGAAAGAGATAGTATGTAGAAAATATGTGTTGTATGAATCGTAGATTGGGTCACGTGATTGTATTTATTTGTTTCATAGGTAAGTACTGTCAAAAATGATTAATGTAAGTTTGGTTGCCTATACCACAGGTAACTATCAATATAAATATAATGTATAAGATGTGAGTTGGGTTGCCTGTAAAAAATCGTTGAATAATGTAAATCATGCATTAATAGGGGTGATTGATGTATGATTATGTCTAATTTTGAGAACGTTAATAGCATATGTTAATACACGGTCGACGGAAAAATGTTTTATATCCTGATTAGTTTCATATTTCTCACCATTGTAGTAGGCCTACAAGTCGTTCTCATCGGCCCACTATTTGACAGGTGCGCCACGGATTCCGGCCTTGTGCTAGAGGTGGCCATGGCTGTGTGTATTGCTATCCCTGTTTTGGAATTATAGAATCGATTTAGATGTTTGTTACAAATGAAGTGTGTTGTCGGAATAGCTGATTATTCATCTAGCCTGTTGAATAATCGAAGGTTTGGCCTATATGTGTATCATCGTTAAGTTGCTCAAACGTTTAGTAACATAAGTTTTATGATTCATAAAATAATGTGGGTATGGGGAGATTATGCGCACGATATACTACTCAATCTTTCATGATTTATTCTACATAGACAATAGTAATTTATTGGTGTTAATTTCAGGCTTATCCAATTTCTGTAGCATGGGATGCAAGTCCTGGAGGAGAATCAGCAGGAGAATTAGAGGCCTTTCCTCTTAATCACGCTGTCCCATTTTCTAAATTATTGACATTTTATAGACAAGAACCATTCTCGATTCAAGCAAAATATGTTGGCAATATTCCATATCCTGACCCTACCATAGGTAAGTTTATATTTAAAATAATTCATTTAATTTGAAGATTTCCATGTAAATCAATGGAAAACACAATATTGTGACGATATATAAGTATTTTATGTCAAATATACAGTGCGTCTCGAAAGTCTCCTCCCCCAATTTCTCTTTTGAATGGTAATAGACCAGAAATTTGGGGGTTGAAAATGAACTATTGTAAGCTCCTCTACTAGTGTTAACAGGTGACGTAATAGGCATCGGTGACGTCACCAGGCAACAGAATACAATAATATTGAATCGGACATTATGGCAAGTGATACTTCGTTTGAAATGTATTCAGAATATCTATTCAGTCAAATTTTTCTTATTGACGATGTTTTTGATGATTAAAATAAATGAACACTGAAATTTGAGTTCTGCTTTTAATTAATAAATATTTAAGAACAAATTCTTATAATAATTGTTCAAAATGTGCACCATCTACTTCCTGGCAGTAATATATCCCATTAATTAACTCTTGTCGGATTCGATAAAATGTGTCAGGAGAAATTGCACTACATTCTTCAGCAATCCGTTGTTTTAAAAAGTCAATACTGTCAGGAGCAGTAGCGTAAACTCTAGATTTAAGGAATTCCACAAAAAAAATCTAAAGGTGTTGGGTTCGGTGAACGAGCTGGCCATTCTATTGGACAGCGTCGTCCAATCCATCTACCGGGGTATTCCTCATCTAGATAACGTCTTACTGCAAAGTAATAGAGTGCAGGAGCACTATCTTGTGGGAACAATATTTCCAAGTTACCAAGTCTGTATTATCAACCATTTTAAGAATTAACGGCTCAATTGCGTTTTCAAACATCTCAAGATATAGTTCACCACTTAAATTACTCCCACTTCCACCAATAATTAAGATAGCTCTTATGACAAAGCACTTACCATTAATGCACATACTTAAACGTCGCCTTAAACAATAATTAAACTGAAAATTCAAGATATTGCATGTAAAATTGCCAATAAAGAAATTTCAGCTCTTTTGATAATTAACCGTAGATGGACTTTTGAATCGTTATTAATTATAAGCTAAACTCAAATTTTAGTGTTTATTCATTTCAACCACCAAAAACATCGTAAATCAAAAAAATTAGTATGATTGAATAGATTTTCTAAATACCTCTCACTTGTCAAAAGTGGCCAAAAAAGGTATTGGTTTCAGTTACAACTAGTAGTGGAGCTTAGAATAATTCATTTTCACCCAACAAATCTCATCAATCTACTGTTGAAAAAAGGAGGGGAACTTCTGAGAACCTCTGTATTAACTAATGATTTGTTGATAATTTGAGGATAAATAAGTCTGTGAAAAATGAAATTATGTCTTGTAGTATTCTTCTTTTACAAAGCTTAAAAATATAGCACAAACTAAAAGTGAACAGAAGTTTAGATACTGCAAAATACCATAATTTTGTACTGTAATGAGTGTAAAACTAAAATCGAAACTTATAAAATCAACAAGAAAAGAGGAGCATGTTTTAAGAATTTTGTGAATAAAAAATAACACTCAACTTGGCTAGAACATAATGCTTTGTTGAAAATGAAACAAATATCCTTGTCAGTTGTATCAAAAAAGCAGTGTAAAACGACGGCATTCTGACCAATCGGTAAGCAGCAGAAATGCCAATTTATATTCAAATCGACCGGTGTGAAGGTGGTAACTCATTTGCCGAACAATACCGAACGATCAGTGGCGTCGTTAATATCATTTTCACTCTGCAGAGAATAATGAAATAGCTAAGAACAAAAACCCAAGTATCTTAAGGATTCACAAAATATTTAGCTCGAATAAAAATCATTAGATGTGGTTAAAGGGGTAGATTCAGTCATTTATATTGGATGCAGGTGATTTTCACAGAAAAAATAATTGACACAATTTAAAATTGATAGTTGAATCGAAATTCCTTTCGAAAGTGATGATAATTCATTTACTCCACTAATATAAAAATGACTAAGCCGAAGTCCAAGGGGTAGTTTTTGTTATTTAATTTCGGAATATGTCATTTTGACGGTAACGAAATGACAGAGCAACTTGTAATTTACAAATAAGTATCCTGAAGATGAATCGAATGCCCGACTGGAAGCAAAATGACTTAGCTAATCTCCAAGGGGTAGTTTTTGTTATTTATTTTAGAAATATGTCATTTTGACGGAGAAGGAAATGACTAAGCAACTTAAAATTCATGAATAACAATCCTGGAGATAAATTGGATACCCATCTGGGAGAAAAATGACTTAGCTAATATCCAAGGGGTAGTTTTTGTTATTTATTTTAGAAATGTCATTTTGACGGTGAAGGAAATGACGGAGCAACTTAAAATTCATGAATAACAATCCTGGAGATAAATTGGATACCCAACTGGAAGGAAAATGACTTAGCTAATCTCTAAGGGGTAGTTTTTGTTATTTATTTTAAAAATATGTCATTTTAACGGTGGAGAAAATGACGGAGCAACTTGAAATTCATATATAAGTATCCTGAAGATAAATCGAATGCCCAACTCGAAGAAAAATAACTTAGCTAATCTCCAAGGGGTAGTTCTTGTTATTTATTTTAGAAATATGTCATTTTGTCATTTTTTTTTAAACTGTGCTTTTATACAGAAATTTCAGAAGCTAAGAGCTCCATCTATTAACAAACCCTAAAACCAAAGAGATACATATTTTTTCTTAATTCGTCCATAATTTATCAATATTACTTAACAAAGTGATTCGAGTTCACCAACAATATCCGTTTTTTCGTCCCCAGTAAAATTTGTTAAAACGGAGTTACACGGCTTTGCATCTCAGCCGACGATATGCCACAAAAAAATGTATAAACTGACCATGTTTTTACACATACTAGAAGGTTACAGCTATCATGCTATGATTTAATCAACAATTTTTTCGGTTTCACTGATTCAGACGTAATATGGCTACTCTTCATTTTCTAGTACATAGACTAACTTATTTTCTTCTTGATAACGAAATATATGATAATTAGAAAAGTATGATTACAGTTTCCTGTAATATTGTCGTATTTAATAAAGCTCGTTACCAAGAGATATCGCAGCTATTCTAACGCTTTATAAGTTATGAAAAATATTGTTCCAAGACACTGACCGTTCAACTATGAAGCAACAACCACTTCCCGGGCTATAGTACCCGACGGATATTTATTTATTTATTTACGGTTTCATCATTTTTACAAAAGAATGTTTATTCAGTATAAAGAGTTCATACATAAGTAAGTAATATTTGAAAAAAATTATTAAAAATTAAATTAATATGCTTGAATATTTAGAAGCTTAACTGATTTCTTAAATGTTGATGTAGATATTCCAAATAAATCCAGACTACCACCACGTTTATTAGCAGATTTTAAAATTCTTGTGATTGGCCATTTTGACCATAATTGGTGGTATGAAATGGAATATTAAATATCTCGGTATTACGAGTTCTTTTAATATTAGTATTAAAACATATTAAACGTAATACCTCTGGAATTTGAATACTACCATTTAAAATTTTATGGAGAAAACACAAATCTGCTTCTAACCTACTATGGTGTATGGTCGAGATATTAAGTATTGAAAGTATGTCATCATAATAATATGTGTATTGTTGCCTATTGAAACCCATTTTGTATGCGCATACTCTCAAAAATTTATTTTGTACTTTCTCAATGCTTTCAATATCAGTATTATGGAGACCAAATAAGACAACCATATTCCAAAACTGATCGCACCAAACTAAAATAAATAGATATTTACGTAATTAGTTATGAAAAGAGCGATATTGTTCAACAAGCGTAATATTTGCCAAAACGAGCGCTAGCGAGTTCTGCAAATTACGCGTGTTGAACAATGTCGCTCTCTTCATAACGCGTTTACGTACAACGTTTTATCTAATTCCGCGCTTTCATAATATTCAATAAAATCTTCAATTACAATGATAATATTGAAGTGGAATCAAATGGTGTTAGAAGTATTGTTACTATGATGTATTCACCCAGAAAATTGACTTACTTTAAATATCTGTGTTCTGAATAATGTTTTCAATGTTTATAAATCTCAAAATACTATTGAATTAAAATAATGGGTTAATTGTACAGTTTAAATGATGAAATAATTGTCAGTTTTGACAGTACCTACCTAATTAATAAATTATTCTTTGATATCTCTATGTTGAAACATAAACAGTTACGTAAAGTTTTTACATAACTACTTTTCATAATTGATATATGAAGGTTATGAAAAATGTGACGTTACCTAACGTCAAGGATGGACGTAAAGTGTCACATTTGATAGCGGAATTAGATAAACATATTTAAAGTTTGCTCAGAAAAGGACTTGCTATTTCTAAGTTCAAATCCCAATGTCTTTAAGGCTCCGTTATTAGCCACTACGGTAAAATAATGAACCTCAGCTTCCACTGAAAACCACAAGATGGGGAGAGGATATGGTTTTATCCAAAATTTGGATCATATATTCTCGGAACTGGTAATTAAGTTGACCAAATAAGTGATCAATGGTTGATTACCATTATAATCTTGAATAAATACTTGATCAACCGTGTACCGGATAAATAATCACGTGTCGCTCCTCACTGATCCCCACTTCCCATGCCAGTTTGTATCATTCGATACAATACCGAGTGATATATTTATTGAGATGTTATAGTTTAGATTTTGTCTAATTATTGGCGGTTTTAGGCAATTTTTAGGTATTTATGATAAAATTCATGGGCCTAGCAGGTTTTGTTTAATATACAAATACGTCTAATAATTAGTTAGCTTAGATTTTTGATAAATCCATATTTAGCTAATTTTAAAAAGTACCAATATTTCAAGTGTAATAAATTATTAATTTTAAAATTTCACCCTGTAAAATCCATAATTGACCATACATTATTCAGTTTTTTGGAATCGGTTCATTAAGAGGATTTCAAAAATATGCAAATATACAGGGTGTTTCATTAAAAAAAACACCGACTATGGCATACTTGCGTGAGTCACCCTGTACATTTACATTTATGTTTACATAACGCACAACTCAATTCAAAAGTTGACGAGTCTCGGCATATTTTATAATTTTCTAAAATAATGACATAAAGAATTTTATTCTATAAGTGGTTTCCACACTGTATAAAAATTTTGTATGACGCTTTTTTTTCCTCCGTGTGCTCATGTTTGTTTTACGTTTTTAAAACCACAGGCAACTCTATCCTATCCTAAACTGGAACGAAAACAAGAACACTGTTGCCAGCTACTGCCTAAATTATTTACCAGATCTTAGCCTAAATACCGAAAATATTAAAAAACCATGACAAATCCTTTAATTTTACTCAAACCTACAAAAACAAACAACATTCAATTGAATAAATCAATATAAATAAATGAAATCACTTTTAAACATCTAACTCAGCTTAATGTGATTTATTATTATAAAGAGAAGATATAATGCGAGATCTTTGATTGTCTATATAAAAAACGCTTTGAAGTCGTTCGTGTATAACTAATACTTTCGCTATTAAAAGTTAACAAGCCAATATTATTGCATTACACACGTTGTACCAGTGTACATTTAGATTATCGAGAGTACGAAATCTGATACAACACTGGATTGGAAAATTCGAGTCTCATATCGGAAACTATCCTCTCGATATATACCTATCACTCGAATGATACTGATTCAGTCAGCTCCCTCTGATGCCAAATCGGTTCAACCAAATAAGACTCAGTTTTTGGCTACCATATTTGAATTACGGCGCTAATTATGCCGCTTTTATTTCATTCAGTTCTTGATAAAATAACAATATTTTCGCTGCATTGTCACACATTTGTCTATAAAATACTGTTATGAAGGATGTGTCACCTTTATATATTTCAATCTTCATTGCCCAAAATTGGGGATATTTGACAACGTCTGTTGAATTTATTACTAACAAGAAACCCATATAAATTATGATGCACACTACCTTAACAGTTTGGCAATCGATATAACACCTTATATCTCATCTAAAATTATTAATAAAAATTAACTGAATGAAAAACGTAAGCCATGTTTTTACGGTCATATTTTCATTAAATAACGGGCCCTTAATGTCTTGGTAGTAGTTTCGTTAATATGATATTTAAATGTTAATTTAGAATCGAAATTTATTCCTAGATCTCTAATATATATTATTATGTTCCTGTAGAGGTACATTGTTTATGCTGTAACAATAGTTGACAATGTTCTGTGACCTACTGAGAGTAATCTTGAAACATTTTTCTATATTTAAGTAAAGCATATTCACTTCACACATTAACGACTCGAAATATTTTAAGGTGATCAGCAAACATAAGGAATTCACTATTTTTAATTATTGATGATATGTCATTAACAAATATATTAAACAAAAGAGGTCCGATGTGGGATCCCTGTGGAACCCCTGAGGTCACTGATATACACTGAGATAAACAATTTCCATATTTTACATACTGACACCTACCAGAAAGAAAACTACTTATCTTCTCGAGAATTTTACCTCCAAATCCGTAACTTAGCAATAAGCAAATCATGGTTTACTCTATCAAAGGCTTTAGAGAAGCGTAGGTAGATAGAATCAACTTGATCCTTATGTTCCATTGAATTGGCAATAAAATAATTATAAAGTACCAAGTTAGTACTTGTAGATTTACCTTTAGAAAAGCCATGCTGTTGAAAACGTAACTAAATCTTTACAATCCCACTTCAAAAAATTATTCACAAGAGAGTCAAACAATTGAGGTAATACTGATTGGTTACAAACAGCTCGATAATTTTCAATATAACTCTTGTCACCTGACTTGGATATTGGTGTTACATAATATATATAACTGGTTTTCCAAAACTCGGGAAATACACCAGAACTCAATGATAAATTGAATAAGTAGTGGGTAGGTTTTATAGGAGTAAAAATACGATGCTTAAGCACATGCTGGTAAACAATGCGGACCAATAGACAATTTCCAAGGCATTTTTTAAACATTATCAATTATGTCTGAGAGCTTGATATTATAGCTGTTCACATCAACATTCTGTTAATAGATCAAAATTGGGATCTTATTAATTTTAGAATTTGAATATAGGCCGATTCATACAACGTGCATAATAATTACATTTTCATTACATTATAACTACACTTAAATTACATTATCACTGCCTAATAAAACCAGTTCATGGAACGAATAATTATGGACTGACAAGACTGGCAATTGATAAACGTCATATTATTTGAATCGTTTGTGGTTGTGCAAGAATAGCTAGAAGGTCAGTTATTTGCGATTATTTGGAAGTTGTGAGGTTCTCTCAGCAAAAACGTGTTGGAATATATCAGTTTCACTACTTTTGAAAGTATTAGTGGCTGCTTGAAATAGAAGGAGACCTCGGAATGACAGCTGTAACATTTTTGGCGCATGATTTTTACCATAGACATTATATTATATTTCTCTATGGTTTTCACTAAAAACATAATGTAATTATAATTTATAGTTGAAAGTAGACCAACTTCTTAATGCAATAGTGTAATTGAAATTCAATAATGTGGTTGCATGAACATCATATAGGAAACTATGGTAATTAAATGTTTCTAATGTAAATGTAGTTATAATATAATGAAAATGTAATGATAAAATGAACGTTGCATGAATCCGCCTTTTGTAGTTGATAAAAAGGTACCAAACAAATTAACTATATCCTTGACTATTTTTACCAGGGGTCCGATTTTCGAAACCATTCGGGAGTAAATCGTATACGAAAAATGGCCATGTTCGTATGGAATTTGAATAACCTAATTTTCGACATGCTCAAACGGTAATCGTATACGAACACATTCGTATGGCTTGTTTCGAGTGGGATTATTCCATTCGAATAAATGTTTTCGTGTGCGGAAAGTGTAAATTTACATAACCTAGATTGAAAATATTTGAGTTTGGTATGTTAATAATTTGAATAATAAATGATATAATCAGTTATAATATGGCAGGTTTTGATGATTGAATTCATTTAAATTTCATTAACGCTATACAAGAAGCGGAAGATTTATCAGATAGACCTCCTAGGATCTGTCGCTTTAGAAATAATAAACATTTTAACAACAAACAATAATGAAGGAAAGATGCTAAATATGTAATATCAAAAGCCAGTTTGGGCTTACTACACTTGATACAGTAGTTGGTATATTCTTTGCATAGAACTATTAGAACTGCATAGATAAGGTATATTCTTTGCTTCTCAAATGTCAAAAGTGACAAGACCATACGATTATGCGGTGTTGCCGGCTGCTAAATTCTTTGTGTACGAACGTTTATTCGGACGGTGTTGACAAATACACATTTAGCACCGTATACGAAAAAATTCATGTGGAAATAACCGTACACGCATAATATTCGTGTGAACTCGAAAATCGCACCCCAGTACTATCACCATAGAACAAACTAGATGGAATACTGTAAAATTCTCGTTTGCTATTTATAAATTTCCAAAAATGTTTAGGATCCGACATAATATTATTTTCGATATCATTCAAATAGTTTTTATAACATTGAGAAGACAGTTGTTTACATTCGTTTCTTAAATAAGAAAATCTCAAATAATAATCACTTCTTCGCATACGTCGCCCTCAGGGCATAAACATACATACATGGTACATAAATAACTATTTCGCGCCTAGTTGTTCCCACGGATTAACCATTTTGGCGCTATAAAAATTTGGTATACAGGGTGTCCCGGTCCTGATAGGAAAAAAATCAGGAGCTTATAATCTAAGTCAAAATAATGTTAGTACTTCATACAGAGTTCGGCAAAAGTCCGGGACCGGACAAATATCGAAGAAAATGTAAATTCTTTGGAAAATCTTTTTATACCACAAATTTCACTCCAACTTGAACTATAATTTGAAAATACTTTGAAATATACAGAGTGTTCCAATACAGTGTGGCGTATTAAAGTTATATTTTTTCTTATGGAACACCCTATATTTCATTCCATTTTCTGATTGCCCCTAAAAAATATAATACCCCTTCATAATGGTTCCCTATACCTGAATACAGAGGGTTCCGAGTTATGCTAACTTTCTTAAAATTGTGAATATTTCGAAAAAAATTGATAGCTCATTGGTATAACGAATTGTAGAAAATTTTCTCTTACATCTTACTAGTTGGACATTCGTTGAATGTATTCTACGATATCTTTTTACAGGGTGTTCAGAATTTTCAGTTTCATTATTAGATCATGCAATGTGCAGGCTTATATTGAATGGAAAACCCTGTATTTTATTAATTCATCATATTCAAAAAAATGTCCTCTTTCGAATGGTACAAGGGTGTTCTATCAGTCCAGTAAACGAAGGTGTCAACATGGACAACTGGTCCAGCAAGAGCAATTTTTTTTTAATTTGCAGGTTAGGGTAGGCACATTAAATTCCCAAAATGTCAGGTACCTGACCATTGTGGCAGGGTGGGAAAATGGTTCTGAAATTCCAGAAAATCCGTTTTTCCACGATATCTGCAGAGATTTGACCACTGGAGAATTTTTGTTCAGACGAAAAATAAAGAGCAGTTCCTTACCCACAAAAATGATCCTTAGCATTTTTTCGAAAAATTAGATAGTTTTCGAGATAAATGTCCCGAACGCCGACCCAAAATTGAGCTCCAGGCTGGCTTATAGAGAGCACGCTCTGAGGGCATGACGTCCCCAAGCAAATTACTAATTTTTCAATAACTCGCGTTAAAATCAATATTTTTTAATGAATCAAAGTGCGGGTGAAAGAAGGGATCTGTGGCTACTATCCACTCAATTCGTGCTTCTGGGTCATTGGAAAACCAGGCCAAAATTCGTCTTTGCTAGATTTTTTAATGCTTCCATGGATTTATTCATATTATTTTAATTAATAGTTATTTCAGCCAATCCTATTGGATAATGGTTCTTTAGGGGGTACTTTATTTATTCCGAAACAATGCTACCAAATAATTGGCCCGAATTTTTTTGAATAATGTGTTTTCTAAGAAGCGATTTTTGTGGATTTCTGGAGTTTTCCCGAGCGCTCTGGTTTATCGGGAATTTCTCGATGATTAACTGTCAAACCCGCTTATAAATAATATTGGGAGAAAGGTTAGAAGATCCTATTGTATGTATGTATGTGTGATTTTTGGGGTGACATTCACTGAGACCTAAAAGATCTATTGTGCCCCCTTACTTCTACTTAGTTTCTGAGGAGAGTCTCAGAACCTAGTAGTTCCTTAATTAGTGTTATTTCCCGGAGGAAATTTAGGATGTCTGCAGGCTTCAACTTAGGCAAATGTTCCTCTTCTATCCAGTAATCTCCCAGGTGCTGTGCTCTAGGATTCTGGAGTACTGTGCAGTTGGAAAGTATGTGGATGGAGGTTTCTTCTTCCATTCCACAAAATCTGCATTCTTCTTCCTCCACTATTTTGAGCTTTTTCAGGTGCCCATTCAGGCGACAATGTCCCGTTAGGATCCCTGTCAAAACTCTTAGCGCAGTTTTACTTTGACTTATGCATTCTTTTGATCTCAACAGGTTGTAGTCACCCAGAAGAGTCTTTGATTGTATAAGCCCTACTAGATCTTTCCAATGGTCAGATCTTCTCTTTTTCTCGGCTTTACTTATTTCTTCCAATATTACATTGGGGCTGATTCCGCAAAAGGGTTCGGGCCCCCAGAAAGGTATTTCAGTCCCCCTCTTTGCTAGTTCATCTGCTATTTCATTTCCTTCTATTCCAGTGTGTCCTGTAATCCATAGTAAATTTCTCGCCTAGTTCATTGAGTTTGTCTCCAAAATGGTGTGGGAATGCCTCCACACCATTTTGGAACTGATTACACAAGAGCTCAGTGCCTTAATGGCTGCTTGACTATCCGACATTATGATAATCCTTTGTCTTCTGTATCCATATCAATATTGAACTGGGCGCACTTTCTTATGGCGTGGATTTCCGCTTGAAAGCTTTCAGAGTGTTTGGTTCCTGGCCCGAACACTCCTATCCCAGTTCCTTCTATTGCTTTCGAGCCGTCTGTGTACCATTGAATGGCATTCTTTCCAAGTCTGGTAATGGTATTTGGATCCCCTTCCTTCTTGTTGCTCATTTCCGTAACGAATTTCTTTGAAGTTATATTTTTTCATCATACTGTCTTGTGGCATGTCCCAGGTTGTCTGATTTCTAAGAAGTGAGGTGTTTTATTTTTTAATGATTCCCTCTCTACTTAGTCTGTATCTTGTTCTTCCTGCAACACTTTCCACCACCATATGTAAAGGGGTGAGGTTGAGAATCACTTCCATGGCTGCCGTTGGGCATGTTCTCATTGCTCCTGTAATGCATATACAAGCTAGTCTTTGAATTTTGGAGAGGTTTTCTCTCGTCGTCAATAGGCTAGTTCTACTACACCAGGCAATGGCTCCATAATTGATGATTGGTCTCACTATAGCAGTGTACATCCAGCTTAGGATTTTTGGGTTACAGCCCCAGTTTGCTCCTGCCAGATTTCTGCACACCATTATAGCCATTTTTGCCTTGTATGTAATCTCCTTTTCGTGTTTGTTCCACAGGAGTTTACTGTCTAAAGTTAAACCTAGATACTTGACTTCTTGTCTCCATTCAATCTCGTTCCCATCAAGTTTTATGGTTTTGAGGTTGAGTTTTCTTTTCTTAGTCAAGGCTATCAGGATGGTTTTAGTGGGGTTGATGCTAATTCCCACTTGCCTACACCAGCTATTTGTATAGTTCAGACCCTTTTGTACAATATCGCAAAGGGTGTTTTAGAATTTTCCCCTGGCTGTTATGACAATATCGTCGGCATATCCTTGGCAGGATATACCGAGATCCGTCAAACCACACAGGAGTTCGTCAACCGTCAGACTCCACATTAATGGGGATGCTACTCCTCCCTGTGGGCATCCTCTGGTAGTGCAGATGGAGACAATGTCTTTGCTCGTCCTCGTCTCTGCTATTCTTGTGGTGAGCAGTTCCGACATCCATTTAGATTTTGTGCTGTCTACACCTCTTCTGTTCAATGCTCTTCTGACTGCCTCATGTAGAGTATTGTCAAAAGCTCCTTCTATGTCCAAAAATGCACATACTACAGTTTCTTGGTTGTCTAGAGCACCTCGGATATCTTCCGTCAGTTGTACCATTGCAGTCTCCGTAGATCTGCCTGCCCGGTAAGCATGCTGACATGGGTGGAGAGGTAGTCTCTCTAGGATTTCCGTTCTAATATGGTTATCAATTGCCTTTTCCATCGTTTTGAGTACAAACGATGTTAGACTAATTGGTCTAAAGGATCGGCAAGAGATCCTCTTGCCGATGGTATGATTTTTTTTTGGCCCAGACCCCTGAGTTTTCAGGAAAATCGGGTAAATTTCCAGTTTTCTGAGGGAAGACAGCTATTCTTCTGAGTTTTTTCGAGCAGTTTTTTCTCTTTACAGTAAAATTTTTCCCGGTCAATCATCATACCCCATGAAAGGTCACATTCTGAACTTTCCTTTGATATGTGTATCAAGTATTTTATTTTATGCATTAAAAAGAAATTTGTCTCTAAATTTGTTGTGATGGATGCCTCATTTTTCGCACGCCGCCACGCCACCCATCTATAGTGTGGTCGACGGCGTCTGCTATAGTGCGTGTACACGTGGATGCTTTCTGCTGCATTTTTAGTCAACAACTGACAATTTTACATGTAAACACCTTCTCTTCCGTGATTTTTCAAGAATAAATTATTCCAGTGTAAAAAATGGAATTCAAGTCATTATTAATTTTATTATTATTATTAAATAATACATTTTGAAATTTTTATTGATAAAAAACAGGGAAATATTGAAAATTCTTGAGCTTTTTTTTAGCACACGGTGAGGTTTCATTTTTTTAATTTTAATATTGTTGTGGGTGAAATGACATCTAATGATTTGATAAATATTGTTAATTCCTGTAGAAAAATGGAAGTCGCAGAGGATTCTAGTACGCCCGTGTGTTTTATTTGTGATCAAGCTCTGACTGAAGACGTTACAACGGTTACCCGAATACTAGAAACCCTAATAAATGTCAGCAAGACCAGGAAATACAACCACCATTTGTTCCTGGAGAAGGTATCGTATGTGGAAGTTCATCGCTTGTGTAGGAAGAGGTATTCGGTAATGAAGAATGGGAAAGTTATTTTCGCAATTTTAGCGTCTACTTTCAATCCTTTTCGCACACAATCATTCCTAGGATTGGTCTGTCCAATAAAAGCAGGCCAGGGTCTCAATTTTAAAGAAAGCGATAACTTTTTGACCCCGAGAGTGGGTAAGAGATCGATCATTTTCATGTTTCTTTCCATGGCCTTAATTATTTCGCGGTTGCGAAAATGCAAGGTGGCGCCATCTACCATAGATGCCTGGAGGCCCAAACATAGAAATTGGTGTATTTTCAGGGTCCCTCATCCCAGATTTTGGGCTAGAAGCGTCAGTTTTTAAGTTTCAGAAAACTGCGTGGGGACAACTTTTGTAGGTAATGAACTGCTCTTTATTTTTTGTCTGAACAAAAATTCTCTAGGGATCGTAGTTCGGGAGATATCGGCGAAAAACGGATTTTCGGGATCTCTAGAGCCATTTTCCGACCCTCCCACAAATTTCAGGCACCTGACATTTTGGGGGTTTAATGTACCCAATATTACCTGCAAATTAAAAAAAATTTCCTTGCTGGACCAGGTGCCCATGTTGACGGTATTTTTCGCCTTCATTTATTGGACTATATACCTAGGTATTAAAATTTTCGTGCAATTTACAATTTTCTTAAATTTTATGCTAAATCGATTTTTTTTATTTGCACAAAAGTCGCATCAACCATAGTAGGTTATTAGCGACGGTACAGTAGGTAATTACACTGAATTGAATACATTAATTGATTTCAAAAATATTATCAGCTCATGATAATTATTATCCTCAAATGGGATTTTAAATGTATTGGCTAGGCCACACTTTTTTCTTTCTGTATGGTATTTAGGACATTCTACGAGGATATGTTTCACTGTTATAACTACATCACATAGATCACATACTGGGTTTTTTTCACGTTTAATCAGGAACCTATGAGTTAGTTGGTATGCCCCAACCGTAGACGTGAAATAATCAATTGGTGTTGTCTGTTATTGAAAAATTGAAGCCACTTTTTATATAGAGGTTTAATTTCACTAAGTTCAGATTCACTTTGAGTCCACTGGGATTGCCATAAAGCAATGATTTTATTATTAAGAACACATTTTAGATCCGAACTAACCACTTTTGAAATCTATAAGTACGGCACTTTGGTCTGTAATAGCACTGCTAGCACATCTGTCCGCTTCTTCGTTTCCACTAACACCAATATGGGATGGGATCCATATAAAGATGATATCGTTGTCTCGTTCTCTGACAATGTAGAGTTCTTTCTTGATATGATAGACCAAAGTGTGTTTGGAATAGATCGTTTGTATAGAGTGTAGGGAACTGAGGGAGTCTGTAAGAATAACGAAACGGTTTTGTTGGAAGCTTTCGTTAATATGTGTTGAAGCTTGATATATAGCGAATAGCTCTGCTGAGAGGATGCTTGTGTGGGATGGAAGTTTATATAGTAGCTCCTGCGAATCAGTTACTACGGCTGCTCCTACGCCTATGGTCGTTTTTGAGGCATCTGTATATATCTTCTGGTAATTTGGATACTTTCCCAAAACCTCGATTAACTTGGCTTTTATGAAAGTTGGGTTTGTATTTTGTTTATCGTACTTAGTTAGGCTTTTGCCACAATTTGGTTTCTTTACTATCCATGGTTCTATGTTGAAGGTGGCAATCGGGTAAACACTTGATAGGCAGAAGTCAATATCTCGAAAATATGTTCTGATTCTACCATAAAACGGTTTTGGTGTTTTCGTTTTTCCCGTAAGAAATTCTTCAAATTAATTTGAATGTGTGTACTGGAATGTTGGATTTGACTTATTGGCATAATTGGCATATTTACTGCCAAGGAATTGTCGCCTTAGGCTTAAGTCTGGCTTTCCTAATTCCCACCGTAGGCTCATTACTGGTCTTGCTGAGTCATATGAACCATAGTCCAATACGTATCTAATAAGAGATTTATAAAGTAACAATAAATTTGGTCCGTCAGCTCCTCATTTCTGGTTAGCTAACACCTTTAGAATATTTAATCTCTTTTGGCATTCTATGGCTAGATTATTGATGTGTATTTTCCAATTTAATTTCCTATTTAAGTGCATACCTAAAAATTTAACAGAACCTAGTATCTTAAGATTTTCGCCTTGTAGTATCAGATTAGGTTGAAATAGTTCATTTTTTCACTAAATAACATGCAGTGGGTTTTGGAGGCTGAAAAGCGAACTCCTGTTTGGGAACACCAGATCTCCAGGTTTGAAAGGAAATCTTGAAGAACGTTATTCATTGTGGTCAAGTTTGTACCTTTTAATAAAACAACTAGATTGTCAGCGTATATTCATTCTTGCTCTAAGGGGTGCTTTCATCTTCTCCAAAATACTATTCAAGTCTACAATGAATAATGTTAGGCTTATTACTGAACCTTGCGGTGCCCCATTCTCTTGTAATTTATTTTCAGACATCTGTGAATTTATTCTGACAGTAAAAGTTCTTTTTTGGAAAAAGTTTCTCATAAAAGCTAAACAGTGGCCTTGTATATTCGATTCACTCAACGTTCTCAACATATGGTATCGCCAAACCGTGTCGAATGCTCGATTAGTATTGAAAAATATGGCCATGCACTTCTGGTTCAATGCGAAACCCTCATGAATAAGGCTTTCTAATTCATCAATGTTTTCTGAAGCCACTTTGTTCAGGGATTAAAAGGTTTCTGGCTTCGAGTGTCCATAGAAGTCGTTTGTTGATTATTTTCTCGATTTGTTTGCACATTGAACAAGTTAGTGAGATAGGTCTATAAGATTCAGCGATTGTCTTGGGTTTTCTAGGCTTTTGTATTAGTATAACTATAGCTTCACCCCATTTTTTTTTGGAAATACGTGTTTTGTACAGGTGTATAGTCTATATAGAAAGGACAAGGAGTAATAAATCATTCATTTAAGTAGATTTCATAGACGTACCAAAATATATTTTAAGAGGGTATACCGTAAGGTACATTTTGTATTGAACAACCCAGTTTTCTTAGAAACATTTTCGGGAATATTATTTTAAAAGAAAGTAGGTACATTAAATCAGTACTTAGTATTAGTTCTTTGAGTAAAGTTGTATGAAGTTGTATGGTTTTCATAATATTGTAAACAGTTGGAATATATTTAAAACATTTGTTGAATGTTAATTGTGCAAGTACCAAACAATGTCGATAAGCCAAGGACCATCTAAACGACCAAAAACAGGTCCATTATCTTCAAATGAAAAAACTCTGATATTGAATTGTTATATATCATTGAAAAACAAGGATCCAAGTGCAAGTGTTGATGATATTGTGGAATTAACGGCTGCTATGTTGTGTGTTGCTAAATCAACAATTTATAGATTACTAAAAGAAAGCAAGAATGGAACTCTTCAACCCCCTAAAACTCCTTCAGGCCGAAAACCAATTGAGATCGATGAGTCATTAAAACAAAGACTAAGGCGTAAAGTCCATGGATTTTACTTACGAAAGGAAATTCCAACACTTGACAAAATTATGACATCAGTGCAAGAAGATACGGACTATCCAAAATTCTCCAGAAAGACATTATGCAAACTTTTGAAAGATGTGGGTTTCAGATATACAAAACATAATAGAAAATCTCTCTTGATAGATAAACCGGAAATAGTTTTTTTGAGAAGAGACTATTTAAGAAGCATTCGACATGCCAGAGAACAAAATTTGAAAATCTTCTACTTAGACGAAACATGTATAAATGCTGGATATACAGTTTCCAAATCTTGGCAAGATGAAAACATTAAAAGCGGAAGGCAGGCATTCGTGGAAGGTTTGTCGTTAGGTTTGCAGCCACCATCTGGAAAAGGAAAAAGACTTATCATTGTCCATGTTGGAAGTTCTGAAGGTTTTGTTGATGGTGGATTATTAACTTTTATTTCAAAACGCACGGGGGACTATCACGAAGATATGAATGGGGATGTCTTCGAGGAATGGTTTGTTCAAATGTTGGATCTGATTCCAAAAGGGGCTGTTATTGTTATGGACAACGCAAGTTACCATTCACGGTTACGAGCAGCATTGCCCACAAGTCGTTGGCGTAAAGCAGAGCTTTTGGAATGGCTTATTTCGAAAAATATTAAGTTTCCAAAAGATCCACTAAGGAAAGAACTTTACAGAATTGCAAAAATGAACAAGTATAAATACAAAACCTACATTGTAGAAGAAATGGATTCTTCTCGTGGTATATCAGTTCTTCGACTTCCCCCTTATCATTGTGAACTTAATCCCATAGAATTAATATGGGCTCAGGTAAAGGGGGAAGTTGGAAAAAAAATACTACTTTTAAAATAAACGATGTTGTGAAATTGTTTGAGAGTGCTGTAAGTCATGTTAGTAAGGAAAATTGGACAAACTGTATCGAGCATGTTATCAAAGTAGAGGCAAATATGTGGAAAATTGACAATATTTGTGATGATTTAATCGACCCTATTATTATTAATGTCAACAACGATACTTCCTCTTCCGAGTCGGATATAGAATAAAATGTAAGTAATAAATGTATTCCAATAATTATTTCTTTTCATTTTTTATTATATTATAATTTAAAACGTATTTTTTTCCCAAAATACACACCACTGCATTGCGTTATTGCTTATCTGCTAATCCTTTAACAATGAAGAAACCCTAAACTTTGCTACAACTGAAACAAATACGGGGTCGATCTATACTTTGGCAAGTTTATCTGAAACCGTGAAAGGAATGCAGTCGAAGCCATTCGACATTGCCACGTTTAACTATGAAAAATGTTGAAGTACTGATTATGTAGTGATAATAATTATAAATGGGTCTTTTTATTATTAACAATATTAAAAATATGATTGAACGTTAATTTTATAATGTGCTTGTTTCCTTGGATTTATTCTATTAACATTATTTTCCAATTCATGAATATTAAAAGAGAACACTTTTTCAAATTTGTTATGGGCTTTTTGAAGCTCTGGCAGCGTTGTACGAAAACCATAATGACCACACACTCGAATTACATAATTGGTGATTTTTATGGACCAGCTGACTTCTTATTGGCAAGCGCGTGCGAATGTTCTTCCCTCTCACTTCGTCAATTGACTGATATTGATTTATCCAGTGGCGTTTCTATTGTCAGTTACCTTTGTAATTTCAGTTTTACTTGGTAAAATAGGTACCGTACGCCATTTGTACGTTTGACAGATATACGCCATGTTTTTCCTCGCCTCTCACCGACGCCCCGTAGCCACAGATAAACTTGCCAAACTATACCTGGTTTTTAGAATTTACGGAAGAAATGTAATTTAAAGTAAGAGATTTATCAAAAATTTCATGTTGCTCCCTGTAAAGGTTTTGCATACTTAATTAGGGTTTATTACTCCTCGTACTTTTTGTACATACTATAGCAAGTAATCTTTGGTATTTGGAGGCAAGTGCTTCAGAAAACTACAGGAATGTCATCTGGTCCTCCGCAAGTATCTTTCAAGTCTTCTAGTGCTTCATTTAATACAGCTGCAGCTATATTATTTAATGGATCGTGTCTGTCAAGAATTTCAATAGCATATAATCTGAAAGAATATTTGCAATATTCCATTGAGATCTAGAGATGTTATTTTTTGAAAGGAATTCTTGCCAGAAATCTTCTTGAATTTTCCCCATGCATCAGACATTGGAGTGGATCTATTGATTGCAGATACAAATTCTTTTCACGATTCCTTTTTGCGGTTTTTGTAATGTGTCCAGAAATTGCTCTTAGGGTCGGTTTTACAATAGTAGTATAAACTATGAGTAAGCCTACTATCGGTTTAAGATGTATTCTAGCGTTTTACAAAGCAGGTATAATAGACCAGGGTCGATAATTTTTGAAACAAAAAAAATAATAGTAGGATGAAACCCATTATAGAAGGAGGGGAATATGATATAATTGAAGAAAAAAATAAATTACGGGCGATCCGAGTTCGGGAAGTGGGAGGGGGAGAGTTTTTAAGGGTGAAAAATGGTTTATCTCGATTTCTGGCAAAACTACAAGTCCTACGGAAAAAAGTTGAATGGCAAAGTTGTAAGTTATAAAAAGCTCTACAACTTTTGAATCCACAATTTTCACACATAACCTCAAAATTTATGTGAAAACTCAAATAACCAAGTTTTTGGTTTTTTATTTTCATCTTTTTCAAAAAAAGTATTTTTTTTACGAAATTCCGTGAAAACTTACCTTATTATGTCCCAAATACATTGTAATTTATTTGATTTGAAATACTTTTTTTTTCACCCTATTTTGACTCAATATCAAAAAAGCACCCTAATTTTCAATCGAAAATTCTCGCGTCAAAATATCAGCTTTTTTTAAAAAGTCGGTGGGCTTTTTGTTCGTGAAATCTCTACTTTCTGATAGTCTGAAAAAAATGTACATCTCCATGGTAAATGTTCTCAGAAAATGCAAAAAATGAAAAAAACTCTAATTCGAAGTTTTCTTTTAATCACTGTACAATTTCATCGAAAAAATGTGATTGCTGCAATTTTTTCGAGTTAAAAAGTTCAACCACTAAATTCGAATTACATTCATGTCATAGAAAATCTCATAAAATGTGAATATACATGTAAATCGTACTATTGAATTTAGATAGTGCACTTTGATTACATTATAATAATTTTAAAAACGTTAATCTTGACATTTATAAATACACTATCTTGAATTCTAATCATCAATCCGTTAATTTTTGTTTCTTTGATGGCATTTCTTCATCGTTAGACTCGACAAACCTTTCCAACTTTGGTTGATCTTCGAAATCTTCAAGACCTTTTTCGTCTCCAATGTTATTTCCCATCTGCATTGGTTCTTCATGCACAATTTCATCTGGATCATTTACTTCTTCGTAGGTTTTTTCTTATATATTGGAGCAATTTCCAGAACCATGACAATTTGTACATAAATTTGTGAATTTTAAGCCATGTTTTCGGCAGCCACATTCCAAACTGATACACCCAGCTTCACAGCTACAGCAAATAGTTTTGAGCAATTCCGGAATTAAATCCTTTTCTGTAAATTTGGGCATAATGCCACGTTGAGGTTTCTTCCAGCTTCCATCTGTTGCTGTCAATTTTGTAGCTTATCCAAGTTTGAAGCTGATAATATGCTCTGTAACCTGCTGTTCTGCTGCTACTTCAGTGGGTGAGAGGTTTACCAAAATGAAGGATGATTTAATGTTTGCCAACTGATTTGTTTGAATCCTTGAAACCTTAGATTTGATTAATTGTAATCCATTTTTTAGGTTACGTTACTTTAAACCCTTATCTCTATGAAACACCTTAAAATGCGCTAAAATTTGCCGTAGGTCACTCAGGTATATAATAGTTATTTACGTAATTAGTGGGATATGGACTTAGGTGATTACACGACTCGGCCTACGGCTTCGTCGTGCAAACTTCACATGCGTGCGTTAATAATTCCTATCACACGTGCTACGTACAAAATTTTATCTACAACTGTTTATTAGTATTATTAATAGTACCTATATATCATAAAATTTAAAAAAAAAATCAATCCAACGTATTTTTAATAATATTGACTGCAAACATAAGGTACTGTGTATTATATTTTGTGACCATTACAACAAGGACAAATAAGGCTGGGGAAATAAAATAAATTAATTATGTTATAAAATTTTCAAAGTTGAATGAAAAAAGGTCTATGAAAATGAGTTCAAGCGAAGACAATCTCCTTTCGGAAATTGAAAATGCAGCTTCCAGTGTTATTTTAAATACTTAATTCCGGTATTTATATTTTTTTAGATTCTTATTACCGCACTAGTGCGGTAATGTAATCAAAAACGCACTAGTGCGGTAATATACGTCATTATGACATTGAAAATAGTACCCGTTACATGACAGTTGTAGATAAATTATCTTGAAACAGCAATAAATAGGCATCAACAAATATTATTTAAAGAAGATTCTACAACTTTTTTCAACATATTGTTGATATCTTATTAAATGTTAACTTCATTATAACTTATTTGTTTGTTAATTATAGTAGTGTATTTCGATTTGCAATTTTTTCGTCTATCAATGTAACATGGAACCTTACGTTTTTTGAGTAATTGAAGTGTAAATTTTAATAAATAGCTCAAAATTGTACATGGTGATTAAAAAAACTTCGAATGTGAGTTTTTTTGATTTTTTGCATTTTCTGAGAACATTTACCATGGAGATGTATATTTTTTTTCAGACTATCAGAAATTAGAGATGTCAACGAACAAAAAGCCTACCGACTTTTTGGAAAAAGCTGATATTTTGACGTGAGAATTTTCGATTGAAAATTAGGGTGCTTTTTTGATATTAAGTCAAAATAAGGTGAAAAAAAGTATATTTCAAATCAAATAAATTACAGTGTATTTGGGACATAATAAGGTGAGTTTTCACAAAGAAAATAATAAGAAAATATTTTTTTTGGAAAAGATAAAAATAAAAAACCAATAGCTTGGTTATTTGAGTATTTCACATATATTTTGAGGTTATGTGTAAAAATTGTGGATACAAAAGTTGTAGAACTTTTTATTACTCACAACTTTGCCATTTAACTTTTTTTCGTAGGACTTGTAGTTTTGCCGGAAATCGAGATAAACCATTTTTTACCCTTTAAAACTCACCCCCTCCCACTTCCCGAACTCGGATCGACCGTAATTTATTTTTTTCCTCAATTATATCATATTCCCCTCCTTTTCTAATGGGTTTTATCCTACTATTATTTTTTTTCACTTTTTACTGTTTTTGAAGGCTTCGGCACTGGTCTATAAGTTTAACCATGGAATAAGATACTCGGAAAGTCTAGAATAAGCTGTACCGTCGCCGAACAGACAGATATGTCGGTTACTCTACGAATAACCTCAAAAAGTGACATAAACGCAGGTTGTTTACACTAGTTTAACATTTGGATTTGGAGGCATGAACTGTTATTTTTATTTGTAGTGAATATACCGATAAATTATGTCAAAAAACGAACGCGTTGTAGCTAGCTAGTAGATATTTCTTCTCTGATTTGCTCTTTCTAACCTAAATCTGGCCACAAACTCATCGTCATCTAAGATTTCGAAGTAATTTATTTAGAAAGAATTTGAGTAGTTATCTTTCACGTATAGTTTTTGGTTTCCTTCATAGCGGAACTATATCTTCTTCATCGGAAGATTCAAATATTGGAAGATCATATAAATCCATTTTAAAATAATGAATAGACTCTCTTACGACAGCAAAAGTTATCAATAATAAAAGATCAGCTGAAATCCAATAACAACACTTTTCATTAAGTGTTAAGGTTAACGGAGAAAAACATCACATATGACAGGACTGACACGAGATATCAATTTATATGAACTACTTTCACCTTACTCCAAGAATTGCTTTACCGGTGTAAAAAAGCATCGTAAAACGAACTAGTTTTATACTAGGTATAAATTCTGGTATAACTATACTGCTATATTTATACCTAGTATAAATTTCTCTTGTAAAACCGGCCCTTAGTCGTTTAAATTCAATAAGGTTTTCTGAGATTTTATGTCTCTTGTGAACGTTGAAAGTATGCTTACTATTTTTAATGGCGGTTTCGCATATTTTACTCCACCGCGGAACTGAAATTTTAACTCTAGCTTTGTTCTACCAATATTAAATTCTGCGGCAGAGATAATAATATTTTCAAGATTTCCTAAATTCTCATCGATATCCTCGGTCATAAAGAGGTTTTCTATTTACTTTTGAATGTTTTCAGAAAAGGCATTCCAGTTTGCATTCTCCAATCTCCGAGTGTGAGATGGTGATGTTATTTTAGTTTTGGAAGTTAGTATTTCGTGTGATAATCGGATAATGATCACTATCATATAAATAAGATTCTACTTCCTAGGATACCGATAACGAGATCGTAGGATCACAAAAGGATAAATCGATTGAGGATGATTCTCCTGTTGCAGAATTGAAGGGAGTATTTGTACCATCATTCAATATGTTGAAATTAAAATGGTCAATAACATCTGCGATTATACGATCTCGATTATCATTTGATTTGGAGCTCCAAAATATATGGTGACCGTTTATAGTATATTAAGAGTCAATGCATTAAATTTGAGGCGGGAAGCTAAAGGAAAGCCTATCGATGTGAGCGAGACAACCTACGAGTAAATCTCTATTCATAAAAAAGGCTTGTACACTGCGATTCAGAAGTATCTATAGGTAAAGGTACCACAAGAGAAACTCAGTTTAGTTGCATTATGTAGTGAGTCAGTTGTATAGCGAAGCTTTTTGCTGTGTATAATTAACGTAATATCATTGTACGACTATTGTTAGTACGTAACAGAGTTAATTTAGCGGACCACATAAAACTCGGTTATGAACGTCGCTCACCACATATAGCTATTCAGCTGACTAGCTCCACCCCACCGCATGCTGTAATGTAGTGGGGTATGGACTGCCGACACGGACTTCACGATTTCCACAGTGATACGCAATTTTGAATGTATAAAATTAATAATTAGTAGGTTAGGGAATATGAGATATGATTAAAAAAATAATAGAGTTAAGGAAATTTTATTTATCGTAGGTACATAATTGATCTATCAACTTTCAAGTTTGTAAGAGTGTCGTTTATATAAGTATAAAAATATAAATATAAAATGATTGTAGATAACTACAATAATTTGAACATAGGTCTAGTAAAAAGGTATAAAATCTGAAACTTTTTCTATGTAGAGAGCCGAATTCAGTTTTCAGCTGTTTTACTTTAATCATACATAGGTATTTTGCATTTTATTTTCTAGGTCTGTATTTCACGAAACTTGAATGAAATAATACTGATTATTTTTTTACTTCCCAAAATCTGACATTTTGGTGGTTTTAACCAATAGCAATACATTATTCTAGCCAATCATTCGGTATTATACTGATAATTCTGTTTCCTCATCGATAATACCTTGTATACATTGAAACGTCAAAATTTTACTTTGAATTTGTCAATATTGACAACTAAAAGTTTATTGAAAAAATGAACACAAACTGATTAGTGCCATCACCCAAGAGAATATTGAACATTCAATACAAAATTCCACTCCACAATTGTTGAAAAAAATAATCATCCCAAATACAACTCGCTCTTCAAATTTTATCACATAATTTTTTATTTTCGTCACTCAAACTTGTTTATTTGAGGCAAAAACATTCAAACAAATCGAATTCAGATAAAATAACGAGTCCGTTAGGACTTGTGATTTTATCAATCGGTTTGTTTTCATATTTTTGCCAAATAAACAAGTTTTCGTGGCAAAGAAAAAATTATCGATAAAATTTGAAGCAATCGTGGTATTACCTTTGATACTTTTTTAATCCAACTTCACAATTCTCCGTCCTGTAAATGTTGATGCAGGCACATCGCTAATACTGATTTCAGTAAAAGATCCTTCAGTAACCTCAGGCTCAGTTAATCCTGTGTCAGCGGGAATTTCATTATGGTCAGGTTGCCTCCGTTTTTTATTCCACCTGACTAACGCAATATAAAATAATCTTTAAACTGAAAAAACTTAAAAATTAACTCACTTTTTTCTTGATGATTTAATTGTTTTTTCTTTTCCCATTTTAATCCTGTAATAAACAGCAAAATATTGATATTTTCAAATATTATAATAGTCCAGTTTTAACACTTTTTTGTACAACTTTTTTTCAACAGTTTCTGAAAAATATGAATGAGGTTATTTGATTCGGAATAGCATATGGATGGTGAAAATACGGCCGAAAATAGATATTTAGGCGCAAAAAATGAAATATATGCTTTCTTAATAATTAGCTTTTGATCATGACTTTTATTTAAACATATAGATACCCACTAATTGGTTAGGCTAATGGAACCGCAAGGATCCGCAGTCAATTTCACAATCTCACACACACACAGATACCCACTAAAAAGGTTGTACTTACCTAGAAATATTTACACTAACTTAACTATTAAGCTTAATTACTATAATTTACAAGTTTCAAATATTTGTCCTAATGTCTTAATAATATATAAAAAATGTCCACAAATTCAAAAATCCTCTATTTAAATACGCCGGCAAACAATTATTAACAATATAGAACTGCAATCTTACACTCAAAAAATAGGAATAAATCTTACATCCATTAAGCGCAACAGCGATCGGTTCGCCAGATAAATTATTAGAGTATATTCCTCTATAATAGTAGTTTATTTTCCAACTGGTCCGCTAGCTCTGGCAATTTGAGAGTTCGCTCACATCGGCACGCTGAAACTCATATTTGCGGAGTGTACAGGAATTAATCTGTATGAGGGCGCTTTTATCAGTCGTTCAAAAATTTGAATTTGTCCGGTTCTTTGGTACCATTTTTCTTCGTTATTAGAATGTATATTTCAATGAAATTTTAAGGGTATATTACTGACAACTAGTTGCAGAAGCTATGCATGTTTAATCCTAACTTTTTTTAAAATTAACAGAAATGAATCATCATTTATCATCAATATAAAAAATAATTGAAATTTAAATATGCATAGCTTGTGCGCTATCGTGAACCACATACGTCCTGAAAATTTGAGCAATTTTAATGCAATATTAACTGAGAAAAAAGGGATTTTCGATAATAAGACAAGTTTTCATAGATTTGTTCCATTATTTCACTTTATTCCTGGATCTACATGTGGAAGTTCACGGATATTCACTTATTGCTATCAATTATCAGCACGTTTTAAATATATAAACATTTTATTAGCCGATATTTGATAAAATGTGGAAATGGTGAGAGCGCTAATGCAACGTTGACTCTTAAGTATCAAGAACGGTAAGGGTTGTTTACCGGTCGACAGCAATGTTTGGAGGCTGGAGACCGGTATTACCCTTAACGTTCGAAATGCTTATACCATTTTTTGCGCGATCGTATCGAAATATTCGAATATCGAATAAAATAATTTATATTTCTTCAAAATGAACGAAATGTCGAAAGTGACATTTATACTTCTCGATCAGATTAAAATATGATTTGCATTTTGGTGAAATTGTTTTCATGCTATTTATTACTTTTTATATTGTTCTGTTCGATTCTGTTAATTAAAAAATATCAATCTTTTTATTTTTTTTGTTTCTTTTGTGTAATGAATGAAGTAATATATTATTTAGGACCACTTAAATGTATGTAGGGCTAGGACGTAGTTTACTTACCGATGTCTGAACGGTAAGTAAATCACTTACCGACGTGTTAGACTTAGAAACCAGTAAACACAACCTACCGACCTGACAACCAATGCTGTAAATAAACAAAAAAGATCGATCGCGCAAAAAATCACAAATGTCTTGCATGTCCAATGGACCTGCTGGTAGGTACATTATTACATATGTGTATTCGGTGTTGGCTCTTAATTTTTGTAGCAACAACTTCCAAATTGGAATTAATCGGGATAATTTCTGCTTCTAATGAGCTCGATTCATAGATCGCAACTCCGCCACTGGCATGTTGGCAATTTGTTCTGTTTTTGAAGAAACACTGTGTAGCACAAGTCTAATAACTTTCTCTTTCTCTTCTGGTGAAAAATTAAGACAATCGATTTTCGATACTATTAAACTACGTGCATCTTGGCATCTCATACCAAAATTGTACGGAGCTTCGTTTTTATAAGGATAAAGTGTAATTAAATCTTGAATCTAACAGTCTAAATTACTTTGATCACCAAAGCATAATTGCAAAGAATCTTTTATTGAAGCCCAGCTTTGTAACTCAACTCTAGAACCAACAAGTATTAGTGCTCTACCTGTGAGTTTACCAATTATTGCTCGTAATATATAACTATTCAATTGAGGATTTGTTCTATCTTGATAATTATTTATTAAACTTTCACAACTATCTATAAATATTCCGAGTGTATGAGGGTTGCCATCATACTGAGGAATAGCGTCTACATTTAATTTTAAAAGTTGAAATTGAGCCATTTCTGCTTCTTTTAAAACTATCTAAATTATCGACTAAATCTTCTACGTCTGAATTACTCATAAAAATATTTTTATTATTGATTTAAAAAATTTTATATTCCTTGTATAGGTAAATTGTGAAGTTGGATAAAATGTTAAACAGGAAAGGAATGCAAAATAAAATGACTTACTACAGTATAATCTTCAATAAGTTAATTGGAGTTGATTTTAGTAAACTTATAGGTGGTTACCAATTGAATTCGGGCTATGTTGGTCCTTCTTCCTTGGCGTGGGCTGATTTTGGCGATTTTGTCCTCAACCAGACCGGTAGTTGGAAATTCAGCGATGGGTGTCTGACTCCACAACTTATAGCACTTTTTTAAACAGTTTTTATAATAACTCCGCGTCGGTTCATAGATGATTAAAATCAACCGGAAAATCACGATTTTTGTTGTTTTTCTGTCGAACAATCCTACTGACTGCGCCTTTTTTTAAAAACCGTTTATTTATAAAAAGTAAAATTCGAGTTTTGTGTGTGTTGCTTTTGAAACTACAACAACAACTAACTATTTTAATTCTAATTTTCATATTGAAAAAAATAAATGATAATGAATAAAACTGCAGTGTCCACACAATTCCTGGAAGACCACACATTTCTTATCTTCTTATGTTAGTTAGTTATGTTAGTTCAAGAGCCAGAGCCAAAAAACTGTTTCAATTTCTTAAGGCTGGTTTTTTGTTCAATCGTTATAACCGATGGGTACACAAACATGCTGCGGTCAGTCAAGCGTCCGGTAGAACAGGTGGCTCAGGTGCGATATCAAAGGTGTATCATTTTCTGGGGAAACAAAATGAATTTCTTAAAGCTGAAAATTGTTATACAACTTCTCTATTGTATAAAATAAAAGTTGTGTTGGTCAGTCAGTCATATATTAGAACAGAGCTGGTCAGTCAGTCCGGATAGATGTATGAAAAATAAATTAAGTGCAATTCGTTTCTTAAACTTCAAATTTTGTCTGAGGATTCAGAATTATGTATTGAACATAAAAAAATTTGTCAGTCATGTGTTTAGTAGAACAACGTCCGTCAGTCAGGTGAAAAAGGTAAAGGTATACAGCGCGCACCGTTTGAGTTTCAGGTTGCGTATTGCGCTATTTCTACGTTTTGTATTGTTATTCTAACAATCAGATAACGTCATTTGATGATTAAATTTGTGGTTCTATGAATAATTACCATTTGTATCGCATTGACAAACAATTTATTGAATCATTTGATACGTTTCATGCGATATTATTATACAAAAAAATGAAAAATTGTGGATTTAGAAAAACTCATCTTATCTACACTAGAAAAAGTTTCTTGATAATGTAATTATGGTTATTGTGATCATTTATAATTTAATTACGTTCTTGAACAATCATTTAATCCATATGATAAATTCGTATGAGATGTAATTTCGCAAAATATACGTGCTTAGGAAGTGGCATTAATTATTGAATGTATAAAAAATGAGGAATTGAATTACTTACGTTGGAAATAAAATGTATGCCGTGATGTGAGCAAGATCAGCGAAGGCAATTTGAAAGTCCAAGCTCTGTCTGAGTTATTGAAGTGGTTTTTTTCCCCCTTCTATTAAAAGCAGGATTGAAATCGCACCCAGTGAAGGCATGCAATCCTGGAAGTGCATTACACAGAGGTTGACCTAACTTTTCCGCTAATTTCGAAACATTTATCATCCTGTGGTGGTTTCCAGTCCCAACTTCTATCCAAATCTTCGACGCGCTGAGTAAATTTCCCATGTTTCCCAACATCATAACGAGGATGTCCGTGTCTGAACATCCTATGAGAATGTTCGAGTCAGTTACAATGTTGCAAACATGGAAAATTATTTTTGTATCTTTCTCTTCGTGTGTTTCGCAGCTGAAATGAATTCTCCATTTTCCATACCTTCAATAAATAATTTTATATTTCAAGCACGTATATTTTGCGAAATTACATCTCACACAAATTTATCGTATGAATTAAAAAATGGTTCAAGAACGTAAATTATGAATTATTGCAATAGCCAAAATTGAATTACCAAGTGACATTTGCTTGTGTATATAAGGGCAGGTTAACGAACGAATATTGTGTACGAAAATTCGGATTCTTGCCGAAGTATACCTACGTCTTTTCTAGTTCGTTTCCAATTTATTCGTTCTTTCGCATACATTTTATTTCCAACGTAAGAAATTCAATTCCTTACTTTTTATACCTTCAATAATGATTAATGCTACTTCCTTATCACGTATATTTTGCGAAATTACATCTCATACGAATTTATCATATGGATTAAGTAATTGTTCAAGAATGTAATTAAATTATAATTGATCACAATAACCAAAATTACATCATAAAGAAACTTTTTCTGTTGTAGATAAGATGATTTTTTCTAAATAAATTTTATTTTTTTGTATAATAAAATCGCATGAAACGTATCAAATGATTCAATAAATCGTTTGTCAATGCGATACAAATGGTAATTATTCATAGAATCACAAATTTAATCATCAAATGACGTTTTCTGATTGTTAAAATAACAATACAAAACGTAGAAATAGCGCAATACGCAGACTGAAACTCAAACGGCGCGCGCGGTATACCTTTACCTTTTTCACCTGACTGACGGACGTTGTTCTATTGAACACATGACTGACAAATTTTTTTATGTTCAATACATAATTCTGAATCCTCAGACAAAATTTGAAGTTTAAGAAACGAATTGCACTTAATTTATTTTTCATACATCTATCCGGACTGACTGACCAGCTCTGTTCTAATATATGACTGACTGACCAACACAACTATTATGTTATACAATAGAGAAGTTGTATAACAATTTTCAGCTTTAAGAAATTCATTTTGTTCCCCCGGCAAATGATAAACCTTTGATATCGCACCTGAGTCACCTGTTCTACCGCACGCTTCACTGACCGGAGCATGTTTGTGTACCCATCGGCTATAACGATTGAACAAAAAACCAGCCTTAAGAAATTGAAACAGTTTTTTTGGCTCTGGCTCTCCGGCTATGTGCATGTATTGTGAGAATACATAACTAGTGTGTGTGTATTGGATATTGGAATAGTGTGGAGGATTATTGTTTAAACTTTGTGGATATTTTTCGAAAAAGTGTGAGTAATTGAGGATATGTATTGCTTAATACTTTTGTGATTAATATATTGGTGTCATATTTAGGTAAGTAACAAAATAGTTTCATACATATATAGTGATATTTTATAAAAAGTTTGTTATTCTTTGGAATACAGTTTAAACAATAGCTAGAAAAATAAATAAATACTTGAGTTAACTGTATAAACCCTACATCATGTCAAAAGTAACTTCTGTCATTCTGACGATGATATTTATATCGAAACAATTGTCAATAATTAAATTGCAATTTACACATTTTTACAAATATATTGTGGAGTCATTTAGAAACAGTTAGTTTCATTTAAAACCATAAAATAAATACTTAATAATAGAAAAGGCTAACATTTTCTTGCATTTTTTATACACAACATTCTTTTTGTAAAGTACTGTTATATTTCAGATACATTTTTCGGGTCAGAAATCCTAACAAACTAGGTGTGAAGCAGCGGCCATTTCTTATAATTATAGAGAAAACTACATTGTGGAAAAGGTGCAGGTTTGGAAGCCAACAATGTTGTTGACAATTTTGTCAAAAGTAAGCCCTCGAAGAGAAAAAGAGAACTGATACTTATATTGAGTGGTATGAATAAAAACGAAGTTCATGCTAATACTAGAAGTATTAGCATTTTCTATAAAGTATGTACTTCAAAACTAAGAAGAAACTACATTTCAAAGTAGATACTTTTAATTTTTCCGGAAGTTACTATAAGTAGCACTCTCGTTAAAATGACTGAAGTATTTAGTGCAATTTGAAGTGGCGACTTCTTACAGCAGATACTTCGATTCCAAGAATAAATTGTAGTATTTGCTAAACGTTAGCGAAGTTGGTATCATAGCAGCTTCTTGAGAATTCTACGGTTAGTTTTGTTTGAAAATGGATGGAATACACAGAAGAAAAGTATACAGTGTATAAATGCCCTCTTTAAGGGCTGTATCTTTTGCAGACTTGATAGCAGGTGTCATTTTCAACACGCTTTTATTAGCTTCACTTGTATGTTTGTGGGTTAGTAACTCTCCTTTGATTGTTAGTATACTCCATCATCCTAAATGCGTTCGTTAGCTGA
This sequence comes from Galerucella tenella, assembly GCA_910591685.1. Lineage (NCBI taxonomy): Eukaryota > Metazoa > Arthropoda > Insecta > Coleoptera > Chrysomelidae > Galerucella > Galerucella tenella. The sequence continues at coordinate 35,886 of CAJUYH010002395.1, forward strand.
GCGGGCTAAGGCGCAAGAAGAATTTTACATTCGTGCACCCTCTGTTGGAAATTTATAATACTATCAATGAGAACTTAAAGAAAAACTCTATTGACAATAAATCGAACTAAAAAATGAAAAATAAATATAGTTTAAAAAAACTAAAAAAAAACATGCTTTTAAAGAATATCGAACTAAAAAGTTGAAAATAATTTTAAAAATAAAATTTAAACAATAGTATATAAAAAAAGTACTAGTATAATTGAGGGAAAAGCGTGGGGCGCTTTGTGCCATAATTTTCGTATATCGAGCACCCCACACTTTTCCCCCAATTATACTAGTATTTTTAATATACTATTGTTTTAAGTTTATTTTTTAAATTATTTTCAACTTTTTAGTTCGATATTCTTTAAAAGCGTATTTTTTTAGTTTTTTTAACTATATTTATTTCATCCAGCAATATCTTAAAATCTTCTAGCAACAAATGCTAATTATATATCTTAATTTTGGGACTCTTCTTGCTGAGGCATTTCTTCATCTGAAGACATTTTACACAACCACGAGCACACTTTATTACTTTCAATAATTTAATTGACAACCAAGAAAAATAGCAAATAATATTCCGGGTAGTTTCGAGGGTAGTCTCAACAATTTTGTATAACAACAACGATGGAACAGTCGAAGGAAAAGCTTTGTAAGTAACACGAGTATTAAAAGGGCAATTAACAATCTCGAACATTAACGCACTCGCTCTGCTCGTGTCTATCTCGATTGTTAATGGCCCTCATTATTACACTTGTTGGTTAAATAACTATAGCAAAACTTGTTTAAATTATCATAAAATACAATGTAGAACGTAGCATCTTGTACTATTCAGTAGACCACATCAATAGATATATCGAACGTTGCTCATACGTCTTGATTGCTAAGAAGAACAACTTATTTCAGATGGGTTAGACGAGTAGGCGATAACCTTTGCATTTTCAAAAATAATGCTAAATGGATATTTTTGTAAGCGACACTAGTTCGTTGCAGTAGTACGGAGGCTAAGTGACTATTTTATCATCAAATTGTTTATCTGATGGCATGTCATAATGACAACGTTATGTCACTCAATTTTGATGACAAAAGGAAGCTCATTATGGGACTAAGTACCATAATGAATTCATTATGGGCTAAGTACCATAATGAATTTCATTATTGTACTAAGTACCATAATGAAAACATGTAATGGTTTGATCAAAAAAGTTTATTCAAAATGCATAACTATGTACAAAACTATTTATTATAAATGGTAAAAGAACAATTACTACAATTTGTAATATTAATTCCAATGGATTCTACAGTTTTTACATCAGTAGTTGATGATTGTTGGCAAACTTGTAATCCTGTTTGGTTGTTGGCACCAAAAATTGCCATCAGATAAAATTTTGTATGTAATACGAATCATAAACAATCATTATAGCTAAGTGCCTACGAGACAAAAAATGGCCAGATACTTCCCCTTCTGAGTAAAAGCAAATCCTTTTGAACATGCATAGAAAAAGTCAAAATATAGAGATTTAAATACAGACCCACCTCGAAATCTTGTGCAGGCACCCTCACCACCTTCTCAAAGGGGTGACACGCGCGGCCTCATATTTTATTTTTTTTCTCGAAAACGGTAAGACATAGAAACTTCTAGTTTTCGCCATTCGAAAGGTGATTAAATTCTACATTTCCCGGTTATTTTTCAATTTTTAAATAATGCTTAATTTTTTCGTTATTCAGAAAAATGTGGTAGCAGACTGTTTTGCTAAGTAAGTTTTTCGGGTATTACTCGAAAATGGATCATAATACGAAAATTTTATAAGAATACAACATTGAAGATCACACAATTTCCTATCGATCGGTATATGATAAGTTAGGATTGTTTTTTATTTATAGCATCCAGTAGCGTCCGAATGTTAGGGTTTCGGACAAATTGTAGTGCAGCGCCTTACACGTTAATTTTGTTTTTTTCAAAAACGGTTAGACATAGAAACATCTGGTTTGCGCCATTAGAAAAGTGATTAAGTTTTACATTTCCCAGTTATTCTAATATTTTTTGATAATGCTTCATTTTTTCGTTATTCAGAAAAATATGGCTGCAGCATGTTTTGCTAAGTAAGTCTTTTGCCTATTACTCAAAAATGATTCATCATATGAAAATTTTATAGGAATACAAAATTGAAGATCACACAATTTCCTATCGATTGGTATATAATAACAATAAGTTATTAGGATTGTTTTTTATTTATCCCATCCGGTAGCGTTCGAACGTTAGGGTTTCGGGCCAAAATGCGGAGCAGAAAGTATCTTATTTATTTATAAAAAGAAAATATTCGACAAAAAAACTGAACTTGACTTATAAAATATAAAATAGAACACTTAATATACTTTGTTGAGTTTGAAAAAAAAAACTAATAATATCGGGGTCTACAACGTAAATAATAAAATAAAACAGTACCTAGAACTAATCATTCCAGTATTTAATATAAAAACAACAGTTTTTTTCAAAAACAAATGAGTATAATATAGAAGAATATTGACTGAAAAACATAAAAAATTTTCTAATAAACAAATAAATAAATAATTTGAAGTATGAACTAATTACAGCATTCCTTGCAGGTACATAGTTGTGTGCACTTTAATTTTTTAACAAAACATTTACATCTATGATTACAAATTTTGCAATAACATTTAATCAAAGTTTCTGTAAGTAATTTAATATTTTCTATGGTGGTCCAAATTGGCACCCATTTATTATTTTCAAGCGACCATCCACAATCAGATGGACATGGTAATTTTTGGAAAGTCTTTGTCAACTGACCCCAAACAAAACCACCTTGATAAATGCACCTTCTAATGTGCAATGAAAGGGCATTTAATGTTGGAGGTAGATTTTCAATAGATCTGTTTTTTTTAAATAACTCCATCCGACACAAATCAAGGCTTTCAGACTCTGAATGCTTGTCATAAAGAAATATGACAAACAAAAGAATGCTGTAATTAGTTCATACTTCATATTATTTATTTATTTGTTTATGAGAAAAATGTTTATGTTTTTTAGTTAATATTCTTCTATATTATACTCATTTGTTTTTGAAAAAAACTGTTTTTATATAAAAAACTGGAATGATTAGTTCTAGGTACTGTTTTATTTTATTATTTACGTTGTAGACCTCGATATTATTAGTTTTTTTTTCAAACTCAACAAAGTATATTAAGAGTGTTCTATTTTATATTTTATAAGACAAGTTCAGTTTTTTTGTCGAATATTTTCATAACTCCAAGAGTTCATCCATTTCTCAAATGTGGTTGTAAAAAATCCAAACAAAAAGGATCAATAAAACTCAAAGTCCAAACCACAAATTTTAATATTGTCCACCAAAAGGACAAAATGTTCAGCAACTAGTTTCGGTACAAAATTACCATCATCAGGCTACAATAGAAATGTTATACTTATCAAAAAAGATCTTATGAGGTAATGTTAAAGATCTCATGAGATAATGTTAAAAGTTGAGACAAAATATATCAATCAACTTTTAACATTATCTCATAAGATCTTTTTTGATAAGTATAACATTTCTATTGTAGCCCGATTATGGTAATTTTGTACCAAAACTAGTTGCTGAACATTTTGTCCTTTTGGTGGACAATATTAAAATTTGTGGTTTGGACTTTGAGTTTTATTGATCCTTCTTGTTTGGAATATTTTTATTATCAAAAAATAATAGAATAACCGGGAAATGTAAAATTTAATCACTTTTCTAATGGCGCAAACCAGATGTTTCTATGTCTTACCGTTTTTGAAAAAAACAAAATTAACGTGTAAGGCGCTGCACTACAATTTGTCCGAAACCCTAACGTTCGGACGCTACTGGATGCGATAAATAAAAAACAATCCTAACTTATTATATACCGTTCGATAGGAAATTGTGTGATCTTCAATTTTGTATTCCTATAAAATTTTCGTATTATGGTCCATTTTCGACTAATACCCGAAAAACTTACTTGGCAAAAAAGTCTGCTAGCACATTTTTCTGAATAACGAAAAAATGGAGCATTATTTGAAAATAGAAAAATAACCGGAAAATGTAGAATTTAAACACCTTTCGAATGGCGAAAACTAGAAGTTTCTATGTCTTACCGTTTTCGAGAAAAAAAATAAAATATGAGGCCGCGCGTGTCACCCCTTTGAGAAGGTGGTGGGGGTGCATGCACAAGATTTCGAGGTGGGTCTGTTCTTAAATCTCTATATTTTGACTTTTTCTATGCATGCTCAAAAGGATTTGCTTTTACTCAGAAGGGGAAGTATCAACCATCGTAGGCCCTTAGCTATTA